>JAQIXX010001516.1:0-32842 GCA_034700605.1 Willowsia nigromaculata
AGATGGAAGCCCACCAGATGGAAACCCACCAGCGCTTCCTGGAACTCCGGATGGAAGTCCACCAGCGCCTCCTGGACCACCAGATGAAACCCCACCGGTGGCTCCCCCTGACCCACTGCTGCCTAGTTGTGACCCGCTGGTACCGCTTTGACTGTTAACGCCTCCTCCAGAGCCTCCCAACCCACCAGAAGTACCCGCTGAGCCATGGCCATGACTTCCGCTGTGAATGCCAAAAGTTCCAAATTGACGGGTTTGAGTCTAAGAATTGATAAAAGTTCTAACTTAAAGTTTAAAATCGAATACTATTTATTTGTAAAACCTGTCAAGTGAACAATGATCACTCCTGCTTACATGACGGGTCTGTCCTGTCCCAAGGGCACAGAAGAGGGTAACTGTAGTTAACAAATGAGAGCGCCTCATTTTAATCTTCCTCGTTGATTCTTCAGAGCAAATAAGTCAGTCCTCAAATACTCCCGGTAAAGTTTCTAGAAATGTGAATGGCAACCTATTTTTCAGCTCTTGTATTTATACCCAAAATTATTTCTGGGTATAAAAGAACTTACGTCAATGTCTCGCAGCATTTCAGTAATGAATTGTGGAGGTGACACTTCACCTTTAATAGATAACTGAAGCTTAGCAAAAGTTACTTACTACAGTAATCTGTTTGTCAGTCCATCCTTCCGCCCTCTTTATAGCTTGATAGATTTAAAGCCAGACACTTGAACCTCCAGCAATTTT
Source organism: Willowsia nigromaculata (assembly GCA_034700605.1). NCBI lineage: Eukaryota > Metazoa > Arthropoda > Collembola > Entomobryomorpha > Entomobryidae > Willowsia > Willowsia nigromaculata. The sequence continues at coordinate 739 of JAQIXX010001516.1, forward strand.
TAAGCCTGCAATTTAATGGCCTAATGGAATGGCTATCCCTTATATGTTTAACCCTACCTAGCTTCCTACCAAAACAATCAAACAATTGGAGTAGCTTAAACAAATTAACTTCAAATCCCACATTTTTTGAATGACTCGTGTTTCCAAATTTTTAAGTAGCATTTATTCGTAAGTTTAAAAAACCTAAATTTCCCTATCATTTCAATCAATCAATAACCCTTGTCACTCCAATTGCATCATTTGTAGAATTTATAATGCTCCAAATAGCATTCAGTAGTTAAGCAAGGTCATATTAAAGGTTTAGCTACTTTCCTAGACTGCTTACAGCGGTTTTATTTAAATAAGCCATGAATTACACGTCGGACTTCATGAATTATTGTGGAGAAATAATGCAACGACGGTTAACATTCGATAATATATTTTTATCGCCAAGTGGTTCATTCATGGTGAAATTATTTATTAAGCAAAATGTCAGAATTCGTAGAGACGATATGTGCCAAATTATTGTATAGTAAAAATTTGAAATCTTTTAGTCCTTCGATTAGCTTATTGTTCGGAGATTTATGCAACATATTGCAAATTTCCAGAAGACAAAATTAATTGTTGGTCAGGAACCATCTGCACATTTCCGCAAAGTAAGCAAAGTCAAACCGACAGCAGTTGGGTATCACTTGGTATTAAACCACTGCTAACTGCGCACTACGGAATATTTTTTATAACCAATTAGCGAGAACACATCATTCCTTGCATGTTTGTCTGTCCGTCGGTACATTTAAATCTTAACACTAAATAAATATTGGTTTCAATCTAGATGGTGTTTTAGATTCGTTAATGAATGATTTACCCAATAACCCATTGAATGCAAAATTTTAATAATAATGAAATTTTGAAAGAAAATATGTAAATAGTATTAAGCCAGAAAACTATCTGCTTCAGCAAAGCATTTTTAATCCCGTTTTGCAAAATTCGGTAACAAATTGTAAGTAGGTCTGGAGATAATTTAATTTTCCTGTCAGTTTCTTTTGTTGTATACTCTCACAACAAGTGTTTTTGACAGATCCAATGTAGTTTCTACAATATCCAATTTATTATTGATAAACTATTATCGTTTTATTGAGATGTTTGAAAAAGTAGTTCGTTAAAAGTGAAAATAATAAATTCAGAATGAATGTGTGTCCATGAAAAAATTTTGAAATACAATTACTAACGATTAAGTACTTGTCTGAGGTGTCAAGGTTACAGTCTCCGGCTTCGACTTGATATAACGAAGAATGGAGCTATTTGCGGTTACGTATTACGCTTCATGTTATTAACAAATTTAATAGTTTGCTTTCAGTTTAAAATTTTTGCATACAAATAGTTTATAATTGTCACACAATTCGCTAGATGTAGAATTTTTTGTGCAAGTAGAACTGCAAGAAATGTCACCGGTCTACTTAAAATAAGATGTAAGCAGTTAAATTCCTGTACTGTATACAGTATTGAAATAAGATGTCAGGGACTAAAATAGTATTATCAATACTTTGAGTACCCATTTCCTCATTAGTGATATGAAATCCTTGATGGTAGAGTAATATTCAGTCTTAAAAACTCGTTTCTGAACGGTACATAAACACCAGTTATTGCCATTACCAGCATATAGTATGAAATTTGTTACTAGAATGCAATGAAGCCAGACATTGCCAAGAATGTTCTTAAACTAAATTGGCAGTTACTAAATTTTAGCATTTAGTAAGGAATTGGGCCCATTTTTTTTGAAATTTTAATTAATGACAATATACTTATTTTATCATTTCGCATTCATAAATTCTTATTCAATGAAAGCAACGGCAATTTTGGAGTCTACTGTGCCGTAGTACAGGAACCATTTTTTTAATGCACCAACGCTTCATCAAAGACGACATTGTTAACTTGCCCCATAATCTCTTAATCTCTATCTGGGTTGATAATGTAGCTCTCAGTTCTGGCAAGGAGCTCTGTGGGTGATATTGAGCAAAACTTGTCCGGTGAAATGGGTTCTTAGCGGAAGTTCTGGATCTCTTTCATTTGGTTCTCTGTTTCTACTGTTGTAAATTAACTTTGTTTTATTATAAAGTGTTTAGCAAATACAGCAGTAATTTGTAAAACAATGAATCCATGATTTTTATCTGGGACTTTATAAAATATTGGGTGAATGGACGTATGTCTGTGCATGCTTCGTATGGGTTTCGTTCTGTATTGATTGTTAGTTTTCTAAGTCAACGCCAGTTCCTTAAGATCAAATATTATAAATTATTTTATCACGCAATACGACATGTTATAGCTTGTTCAATAGCAATTTGTGAGCACAGCACTTTCGTGTATATTTTTTAGTTGCTCAATAATCTCCCTAGAGTAAATTCTAGCGTATCGTATCATATTCAATTGAATATTCTTCAAGGAGCAATACGCTAATTCCCAACGTATAATAGTTTATTGTCTGCTTCAAATTATAAAAAATCTAATAAAACGTTTTTAACTGTACAATTTTATTGACTGATGAAGCCCTTGCAGATAACGTATTTGTTAATGAATTGTTGTTGAGGATATGCTACTTTTAGAAGCATGCTGAATGAAATGCTGATAGCTATTTGCCTAGCATTAACGAGTCATCTCATGCTGTCGTTATTATAGTTGTAATCAGATATTTAAAAAAAATTCACGCATGTCTCTATTGCCAAAATCAACACCAAATGGTGTTGGAGGCTGGAGATTGTTGAACCACAAGCCACGTACATCATCACAGCGTATTTGCAAATTTCCCTGATTTTCTGGACAACCAAGAAATCACAGAGAAACTGAAAACCTTAAACCAATTTTATCTATCATGCATGTATGAAAAACTTTGTTCGTGCTGCATGAAAAGTATAAGAAATAAATGCTTCAAATTTGGAAGTTGGGATGGGGTCGTAGGAAGCAATGGTGGATATCATGCTATTCAAAGCGTTAGGATATTTTATGACCTTAATAAATATTAGATGTTGTGTGCCTTCACTAAAACATGGTGAGGCACTCAAAACTCTGATCATTATTTAAATAACCAGCAAGAAAACAAAAGTACTGTTCTATCCTCACCTCTGCTAAGAAATATAACTTCGTACTCAGGTTTAGTGTGAAATTGACTTTATTAAAAGATAAAATAAAATTAGCCGGCGAATCAAGTGCTCATTGTTACTAGGATGGAGAGTCTAAATCTTTGATTAGTTTCCAATCTTGATTCCGCCACCTCCTCCACCCCCATTGGCTCCTGCGCCACCACCACCTCCATTTGCACCACCACCAGCTCCACCGTCACCTCCTTTAGTTCCTCCAAATACAGCAAGGGCGCCAATTACATTGACTAAATTAAGAAATTAGCAGTTCATTAAATTCTCAAATTTAATTTGGTTTAATCTAAGGCAAGGTGCTTGCTTACCCCCACTGGAACTGTTATCTTCAATGGAAACTTTGCTGGCAGAAGTGGATGCGGCTCCTGATTCTTGGGTGACAGCCAAAACTGTCACAGCAAGGATAATAAACAGCCATGTCTTATTCCCCATTGTTCCGTTTTTCTCTCTAAATCAAAGAACTTTTAAGCCTTATACTTCATTTTCCAAGCATTTATATACACTTACTTCAGTTACAACATTGCATCCATAAGGTACAGAAATTAAATCTCTAATTACACTGCAATTTGAAAATACTGCAGATTTATCATTCGCTAAAAAATAGCATTGTATTTTAGTAATTGGTTTATAATGAGATGCGCCATGTACAAAGTCATTAAAATAACATTAAAGAGTCTGTATTTTTTTTAAACTTAATGACGCAGTTTTGACTTTATCAAAATTGAGTTAGTTAAAATAGAATTTTTGGTGCCATAAGGTAAACTAAAAAATAATGGATGCAATAATATTACACTTCTTTGATCAGTAAGTCTGTACATTATTACTAATTATCCAATCCTTTTATGATGTATGATGATCAATGTTCAAAATGAAAAATAATGTTGGGAATACCATGTCGCGTTTGTATGATAAAAAAATTCTTTTTGTAATGCTATGTTACACAAATGATGATACATAATTTTGGCTAATCTGCTTTAAAAGTTTTGCAACAATTAAGTTTTCAACGTGAATTTTAACTTATCGTTACTGGAATTAATTTTTTTAAACAGAGAGCATCAAAAGACAACAACAATCATAATACTTCAAGTTTCATAATAAACGAACTCTTTAAGAATGCGGTTCAATTCAGGCAATGGTTTGATTAATAGTTTTATAACAAAACGATTTTAACCCACAATCATTATATATTATTATCCCTATCATCAAGCCTATATATGGTTTTCTGTCTTTTGAGGAATAAAACTCGTAGTGGTATTTATACCAAGTTTCAATACATGACAAGAAGAGAGTGGAAAGAATAAAGCTCATCAATAACGGAGGGAACTAATAGATTTGTTTACATGAGAGCATTCAAACAAAAAACGAATAATAGATTCTATATGTAATACTACATAATTACGAGCTTGTGTTGGTCTCTAATCCCTGTTTCAAATAATTTTTCAGAAGAGGTACCATTGCTTTGTGTAATTTGTGTGGCATATGTACATAGTTACACAAAATATTACATAGTCAATTTGAAACTTTTGAAAAACCTATAGAGTTTACTTGTTTTTTAAGGAAACAAACAATCAAAAACCTTGGCAGAATACTCTACGATATACGATACCTTGTGTGTATAGATTTTGAAGAAAACAACATTCAAGGTTACTCCCATAAATAATCATGATTGATGGGCTGCAACTCAAACATTGTAATGTCTTGGTATTTAGTTTTATAATTGGCTTCCATGCGAGAAATTTTAGTCCCTTGCTGTTTTCTTATTAAACTTTGCTAACTCCATTCTAAATCTTGATGACGTGATTGAATTACATTATCAAAATTTATCCTTTATACAATTGCAAATAAGCGCAATGTCGGCAAATACAAAATGAAAGATTTTTTTTATACGACTAGTGTTAAGAAGCAGAAAACACTACAGTCTATTTAGCTTTGCAATGGAACGTGTAATGCTTAGTGTGTCGTTGCTAATATTAAGTGATAACATCATCACTGATGGACACAAATTCATAGAGGAAATCATAACCAATCATGTGCTCAAAACTGAATCAAATTTAAACTACGAAATAATTCAAATTGCACAATCTAACAAAACCTTCTTCTTCTTTCAAACTTCAGGAGAAAGTCTTTTACTGCAAGTTATGCTACGGGAAACTTTCCCCAAGCCGCTTCAGCTACAACCATTCAAATATGGACACCATGCTGCTATTGTTTCTACACATGCATTAGAAATAAGCGCTAAAATTACCTTTACAAATTACAACTCATTAAGTATAATTTGGAAATATTTATTACGATCAGATACGCTAGTAATTATGACAACTACTAGCAAAACCGGTTTCAGTTTATGTAACTACAACGATTTAGACCACGCACATTTTCATTCTGAGGATGGTGTAGAATTGGCTCCTACCTGCAAGCAAATCAACAGGGAATTCGAGAACACACCAGCTCTCAAAATTATTATTCAAACTTTGGAGAAAACCTATCCTATCTTCAAAGTAGTATGCAACGGATATTGTGTGGACACAAGTCTCAATGAATTTCCCGTTAACATAAAAGAACGAAATACTTTTCATAAAATTTATTTCCGAACTGCAAAAATACGAAAGATCTTGACCGGAACGATCACTTGGATACAGCCGAGTTTCTACGGAGAAAGTCAGAGACATTTATTTCTTTGTGACCAAATATTTCATAAGCGACAGTTCAATCTCCTTCCAAAAGCGTTTCACTGCTGGGCTAAGCAAATGCTAGCAATTCAAATATTTAAAGTTCACAACCTCTCACTTTCAAATCAACCAGCTTTTGAATGGGAACACACATCTAGTAACTACATAATTCAGGATGTTACGACTTGGGTTCGTGAACAGTGGTATGGTGGAATATATCTGCAATATTTCTCCGGTCACAATTATCAGTACTGTGGAGACTCCCGAAATCCTGAATATCACGCGACCTCAAATAGTTTTCAAATGGATTACAAAGTATGGATGAAACCCATATCCTTAACAATATGGATTGTTATTTTAGTTGGATGGGGACTTGGCGCATTTCTCCTGTCAGTTCGAAGCTATGAAAATTTTTGGTTCAAATTGAGTAATAATGTCTTCCTAGTTTATTATCTCGGGACTAGGGCTCCTTTTCGGATTCGGAGTGAATCTAAATATTATGTATTTTTGGCAGCAGCAGGCATCTTATTTTGGAGCAGATATGAAGTGGAAGTCACCACTTTGGTGACAGTAAGGGAGAAAATGAAAGCTTTTAAGACGATGGATGAATTCCTCCAAAAAGGTTATAGAAAGGAGGTAAGGGAAGATTGTGAAGACAAGAGGTTATCAGACGAGTTTATTTGCACTGAAGATATGGACGCAGATGATCGTGAAATGATTGAATGGAAAATTGGCTGGAAAGTACAAGCCCGCTGGAATCATTGGTATTTGCAAAAGCATAGGACAGCTTTTAAAAACAGTTGCGGTAATACTGTTGAATGCTTCAGTGTTGAAGAGGAAGTTGACAAAGTGCCCTGGTTCTTTGTGGTATACACTGTGAATCAAAAATGGATCATGGAAACGACCAGAAGAATTCATGAGGCTGGTTTGATGAACAGGTGGAATGATATGGCTCAGTATTCGACGACAAATTTGGACAGAGAGACTTTCTTGGAACCACCTGTTGAGAAAGCTCCAGATACTATTGACTTTAGGAGGATATTATCTGTCATATTCCTTTGTCTCTTTTTATACATTGTAGGTATTTTGGCATTTATTGGGGAAATTGCAAAATGTTAACTTGGGAAAGAGACTAGAACTCCAATGAGATATAGCTGGACTATATGGAGACTCCGACATTTTAAAATAAAACTATCACCCGGTTTCCAGTTAAACTGCTTTTTTTGTAATTACTGACAGCTTCAGATGACAGTTTTTAAACAAATTATTTTACCCTCTCATGATAACAACGAAATGCTTACAGTTGTTTAGGAATATTTTTACTTAATTGTGTAAAAAAATATTTAAGTATATTCCTCGATACAAAATAGTGTCGGTCGTAGTAATTGATATAAAGGTGCATAGTTTATTCAAACGTAATACTTCATGGAACAATACAAATGATATTTTTGTTCTGTAAAGAGGACTGGTGTTGACGCTTTATATAATTTTGCCTCCTTACTCCTAACAATCAATATATTTATTCTAAGTATAGGTTACACAATAGAATCCTTAGAAAATTCAAGGTAGGTATGTTTTTTAGTCTTATCGCATTTAAACTATAAATGAATTCAAGTGTTTATATTTCATCGCAAGCTATGCTAGTAAAAATATCCAACAAAGTGTCGCAACGAAAGCGTTTCAACTTTTCATATAATTGTCCTAGTGAAATAAAAGTATATATTCCTTCATATTTACAAACATTTGAAGAGAATGGTATTGTTTCGATTGAATGCGTTTTAAACAATGAATTTGTTAACATATTATTTAGACTGTTTTCATGCTAAAACCATAGCAACACTTGAATATGTGGGATGGACAACCAACCTATTGTCAATTATATTTTATTTTTCGTAACGCATCAGCCAGAGAAAGTCGTAATCGGCGACACAAATAGGTAAAGAACTTTGTTTCGATCAAACACAACATAATGAAATCTATTCTCGCCAGAATCATTTGTAGTATCATGACTTGGGAGTTCGTTCTGAGCATAAAATACTCAAATACGTTGTCAAACACTGTATCAAAAATTATTTCTGTACCAAACACTGTTTTACACATTTACAATTTACCTATAACCGATTGGGAAAGTTTGGGTGCATTGAATTTTCATCTCTATACCACTTATTACATTTATAGTAATGAGCTTGCTGTAGTGAAAAAATCAGCGAACAAAGACAGTCATTGTGTCCCTCTGTGCATTGTATTGAGTCGTATATCCTCACCAAATCACATCCAGAACAGGTTGCTTGCATTCGTCGAGAGAGTGCATCCAGTTCAAACAGCTTTCCTTTTCATTTGTTCCAACTTGCAAAATAACTTTGACAGTTGGGGATTGAGTAAACTCAACTTTATAATTCATCCATCAGTCAAGATATTTGTCAACACAGAGGATTCAAAAAATGTTTACGCTCGTCTGCTATATCCGTATCTTGTCGATTCAAATGAAATTGTCATATCTGATTTATCAAAAGATTTGCAAAATATCAAAGAATATAATTTCAAGTACTACAAAAACCTTAATGGAAAACATATTCCCGTCATCATTCCAGATGGAAATAAATATACTTACTATTACGGAAAGGAGAGTTCTTATATTTGTCTTTATTTAGTGAAAAGATTCTCAAGGTTTTGCCAGTCAACTGTGATGGCGCCTATAATACTCTCACAAGTACATAATTTTACACTCACATTTCATGAACAATCTTTAGAGAGCTACATAAATTTTGAAATACTTAACTCGCACCCTACTCAAGATCACATTCTACCAATGATAGCTTTTCCAACTTACGACATGTTTCCACATTCAATGTATAGCCAGTTTCAATTTTTCAAGTATACATCTCAGGTGTTACACTTTTGTGACGGAGTTCAGCTTTCTCAAACCCTTGAAACGGATTTCATGCTGTGGATTAACCCTTTAGAATGGAGTACTTGGACTTTGTTGCTACTAATATTGGTGTTATATTCTATTGTAAAAGTACTGACAAAATTCGGAGGAAAAAAGTTGAATTCAGTGAACGAAATAATGAAAAGTTTGGAACAAACTGCAGTTTGCTTGGTGATTTGCAGCGAAATGTTTCTGTGCTGTCTTTATAGTAACAATTTGCTTAGTATGGTAACCATAGTAGCACGTTCAATTCAACCAGATACATTTAAGGGTCTTTTGGATGCCGGATACAAAATATGGATGACTCCAACACCTGGAGCGACACCAAAACAGCAATTGGAAATGGATTTTGCACTTTCAAAGCAGTTGGAAAATGTTAATGTACCATTTTTTAATTATCCAGAAAAGTCGTATAGTAAATTGTTACCTGTATTTTTAGAAAACTACTTGAATGGTAGTAAAATGGCCATTTTGCATGATCGGGAATTTGAGAAATTGACGTCTTTACAAATTGAGAAATATTTTAACTAGAATTTGCAAAACAAAACTTTTCAGTGCTATACTTTGCAACAAGATATTTTCCCATTGTTGCAACACTGGAAAATCAGTACTCATGGCAAATACTGGTTGATGAAGACGATTCAACGAATGGTTGATTCAGGATTGATTTTACAATGGGACAATTGGTCACAATGGGGAAATTTGCTGGAAAATAAGGTTTTAGATGTAAGGAAGGTGGAGTGGTTGAGTCCAGACTACATCAATATAAACAAACTTTTAGCACTAATGATTATTTGGCTAATTTTCCTTGGAATTTCTTTGGGAGGCTGTATATTTGAATATTTTTATTTTCAATCTTAAATACTATAGTATACCAAAATTAGCAGTTACGTTAGCAAATTTTTTGTGAAATGTATACAAAATTTCCAGAAAGTTGTGAATTGTCTATTTATATCGTCAACCAGCTATCTGATTGTAATTTGATACGATTTGGTATTCAATATTTGTCAATATTTCATTCGTGTCCAATTGAAATGAAGAAAAATGCAAACATTCGTATAATCTTTATGCGAGAAAGAAAGATTATAAACTTTCCTTGAACCATTACCTTTGAATTTCTATTAACATATACTTTGATTGTCACTTCCTTCTATGTAATGTTTATGTACGTATTCATGATTATGTCTATTAATAGCACAACTTGTGTATCAAGTTAAGTATAACACACATAATATCTATGTGATTATTTTTTGTTCATGCATTAAACAATTCAATTCGGCGTAGACTTAATAGTTTGATCAAATTTGAGAGTGAAAGTCATTGAAAGAATTCACAATAAATGATAAATGAGAAGAGTATTTTCATTTCAAAGAAGAACTACGGAATAAAAGCGACATCTTTCTATAGTTTAAGGCAATGCTCTATATTTCTTGTTCGAAGAATCTTCATAACTCCACATATTTTATGGAATTATGCAAACAATATTTAATTTGTTTTGTGAGACTTGCCCTTATAATTTATTCCTTTATTCTATGTTCAATAGTAATTTTCACCCCAGACTATACGGTATAAAATGGCCATAGAAAAAACTTAACATACGTGTGTGCTCATACTCATGTGACATTATTATTACTCTTGATTTAAGTGCGTTTATTTTGTTAAAGATTTAAATATACTTTAGTTAAAAATAGTCAACAACGCGTGATAACAAAAGAGCTTAAATTTTTGATTACTTGATTACAAGAGAATGATACAATTTTGAAAGAATGAGTCTAAAAGGATAATTTTGTTTATCTTTAATAAAAACTACATATTTTTCTTTGCCAGCTCAATTAGACTAAGAAGGACGGTTATTTTGTTTATAGCCCGTTTTATTTATTACCTCGATGCATAAGCCAGAGAAAGGTCTAACTCACGCCTGTAGTAGATTTTAAACGATATTAGCATCAAATAAAAACATGAAGTATATTCTCGTTTACATAATATTTGGTATCATATCTTCACGGGTTGTTTTCAGCATAGAATATTCAAATTCGCTGTCACGCATTATCTCAAAAATTATTCCTGTACCAAACACAGTTTTACACATCTACAATTTGCCTATAACAGATTGGGAAAGTTTAGGATCACTAAATTTTCACGTCGATACCACTTATTATATTTACACTGAACAGCTTGCTGCAGTGAAAAAATCAGCGAACAAAGACAATCAATGTGTCCCTCTTTGTATCGTATTGAGTCGCATATCCTCACCAATTCACATTACGAACTTGTTGCTTGATTTTGTCGGGAGAGTGCATCCACTTCAAACAGCTTTCTTTTTCATTTCTTCCAACTTGCGTAACGACTTCTTTGAGAAACAGGAATGGAGTGAGCGTATATTTATGATTTATCCAACAGTAAAGATTATTGTCGATATAGGTGATTCAGAAAACGTATACGCTCGTCCATTAGGTCCATATCTTGTGGATTCAAATCAAATTTCCCTCTCTGATTTATCAACTGATTTGCAAAATATTCAAGAATATCATTCCATATATTACAAAAATCTGCATGAAAAACAAATTCCCGTGATCATTGTGGATGCAAGTAATTACATTCAAGATTATGGAAAAACAACCCCTCTTGCTTGTCTCAATTTAGTGAAAAGTCTCTCGGGATTTTGCCAGCCATCTGTAATGGCGCCTATTATACTTTCACAAGTACATAACTTTACACTTACATTTCATCCAGTGAGTCGGGAGATCTACAGCATTTTCGAAATTCTTAATCCATACCCCACCAAAGAACACATTCTACCACAGATGGCTTATGCATCTTACGACACATTTCCAGAGTCATTTTTTAACCACTTTAAATTCTTCCGGTTTTCTTCCATGGTGTTGCACTTTTGTGATAGTGATCAGGTTTCTGCGAGTATGGAATCGGATTTTATGCTATGGATCAACCCCTTTGATTGGAGCGCTTGGAGTGTGTTGCCAATAATAATGGTATTCTATTTAATCGTAAAAATATTGCAAAAGTTCGGAAATACAGAGCTGAAACTGATGAAGCAACTGCTTGAAAATGTGCACCGAATCGCAATTTTGTTTGTAGCGTGCAGTGAAGCGGCTTTGTGTTGTTTTTATAGCAATAATTTGCTCAGTATGGTCACAATTGTAGCACATCCTATTTTACCAGATACATTTAAGGGTATTTTGGATATTGGGTATAAAATATGGCTGCCTCCAGCAGGAGTTCCACCAGAGTTACAGCTGAAATTGGACTTGTCACTTTCGAAGCAATTAGAAAATGTTAGTGTACAATTTTTTGACCATCCAGAAAAGTCTTTTGATCGCTTGAAACCTGTATTTTTAGAGAACTACTTGAATGGTAGTAAAATTGCGTTTTTGCATGATCGTGAGTTTGAGAGCCTTATATCTTTGCAAGTTAAAAAATATTTCAATGAGAATTCACAAAACAAACATATACTTTGCAACAACGCATATTTCCATTGTATCATCACTGGAAAGTCAGTACTCATGGTAGGCATTGGTTGATGAAGACGATCCAACGCATGGTCGACTCAGGATTAATTTTTCAGTGGGACAGTTGGTCAAAATGGGGTCATTTGTTGGAAGGTGGGATTTTAGAGGAAAGAAAGGAGGAGTTGTTAAGTCCAGATTATATAAATACAAGTAAAATTTTAACATTAATGATTATTTGGCTAATATTGTTGGCTCTATCTGCGGCTATTTTTACTTCTGAGTATTTTTACTTCAAAGGTTTGCTTCTGCTAAATTTATCTACGTATTTGTTTTTAAGTCATTTCGTGCATCAGCTCATTTATTGAGAAATGTTTACAAAACGTTTATAATGTCTGAGTGATCCTTTAATAATGATGCAGCGATTATTCAATGTAAGTCATTAATTTATAGATGTCAACTTGTAACGAAGAAAAACACATGCATCTGCAACATCGTTACACCAAGGACACCAACAGTTTTTAGTTTTTCCCTGAACCATTTATATTTCAATAAACACATTATACTAATGTAAGATTACTAATGATTGTTAGGATAATGAAGTGGTATAATAAAGAACTCCTTCACAAAGAAACTCAAATGTTTTGTGACAAACTTCAAAAATAACACAATTAATGCTTTAAACTTACAAAACAGTACACAACTGTAGTCTAGGACTTGCTATCTTCATACTTTTCTTGGTGTTCACATCTCCAAGGATGTATGCATCTGTACTTTTGGCACAAAAACTAACTTTATATTGAAATATCTTAATTTAATCAGAATCGAACTGAAAATATTTTATAGTTATAAATCGTTTCAATTCCAAAATAAATCTGAATCTGTTTTAAATAAGTGTAGAGGTCAAAATTTTGTTTCCACAAAATCATTTAGTAAACATGCTTATGTATCGGATACTTTCTATAACAATTTGTTTGAATATTAGCCTCCGTTTGATTGATTGCATAAAATGTACGGAACTGACATGTTCGCTTAAGCATTCCAGCACATACATTTATTCAAAGCCCCACTTTTTGAATAGTCATGACTTTGGGTATTCCCAAGAATTATCAGGTACTTCAATAAAATCACTTAAAGTATGAGTGCGCTAAAATATATTCATTCTCAGAAAACTCTGATTTCATGGTTTCCAGGTGTCGAGTTAGCAGTGATTGACGTGGAAAACTCGAATTTGCCTGTGTATTTGGAACGCATATTTTCCAAAAGCCTGTCCATGTTGAAAAATATTAGCCAAATTGATTTTGATGCTCACCACCTCATAACAATTCGTCTTGGATCAATCAAAGCAATCTTTAAAATTATGAACATCATGGTAATGCTTGCTATTTGAAATGACCAGTCCTACAATTTAATTGTAAAAGTTCTTATGCTTCATTTTGTATTCACAGAAAACATCTTTTTCACACACAAGTAGACTAAGAATTTGGCATCCACCTGTAATTTTTCTTTGGCCTGTAACATTATATGCAGAAAGTTATCAAGATAAAAACATAAAAAACATCACAAAAGTGTCGTGTGTCCATTCCATAAAATACAAATGTTATTCCAATTTGAAAGAATATATTCGTCAATGTATTCTTAATAAAATGATAGTACCAGCCATCGGAAGATTCTTGGATATCAACCAAAACATTTACTTTCAATTTGAAGTAGATATAAATACATCACAATTTAAAAGAGAAAGTGAGGATTCCTTAGCCTTGGATTCAAGAGTGAAAAGTGTCTGGGAAATTTACTCAGTCAATGGATTTGGGGATAGCCAACTTGTTGTTCAGGAAATTAAGGGTGACGATCCATATGAGTGGGAATTTAATCGAGTAATACGAAGGGGCAAACTGAGAAACGTTGAGTTGACTGCTGTTGCTCCTGTGAGTTTATGCTCTATTTGTAGTAATTATTGCCTTTAAATTCAGGCAGAACTTGTAACAAAACTTGTTCAAAAATTCTATTTTTTGAATTAGCAGAATCTCCGTAACTCTAAATACCAACTGAAATGGACAACAGTTCATGGACAAGAGAAGCTAGCAGGCGGAGCCTCATACGAAATTCTCCGTGATTTTGAATTCAGTATGAATTTTAAGACAAGAATCATCCCGGGGGATTGGATGACACTATTGGATAGTGGAGAGCTGAATGGCACCTCAGCAGATTTGCTTCGAGGTCGACTTGTGGATCTTATGATTGGCCAAACTGTGCCACTAGCTTTACGAGCAGTTCTAATGGAATATTTGCAGCCAACTTCAACAAACACGTAATCAATCTCAAAGGCGATAAAATATGCAAGTTTATGTATGAAAAAAGTTAATTTACGTTTTTATTAAAATTTAGACTCCGTGCTTATGTTCACCAACCTCCAGCGAGCTCATCTCATGACTTATTTTCAAACCCGTTTCAATTACGAATGAGACTAGCTCTCTTTGCTTGTGCTGCTGCTGTCGTTATTTCCGTTAGAATTATATCCACAATTTTATCCTCTTACGGGCAATCATTTTGCGAAGACGACAGGATTTTGAATGCAGATGTTTTTATATGGCTTGTTGGGATGCTTTCTCAACAAGGTTGGTACAGACATCCGAAATCTTCTCCTCTCCGTTGCATCTTTATAACAACTGCAGTTGTATGTCTTGTCTGCTATATTGCATACGCGGCTGAAATCGTGTCTGTACTCAGTGTTGAGAAAGTACCCATTCAAAACTTGACAGATCTTTATCGAAGCAAATTGCCAATTTATGCTGGAGACGATAGTATTACCTTACACCAAATTGTTAAATCTATTAGATCCCTTGTTCGCAAGAAAGTAGTTCATGTGCCTATTAACCTTGGGGTCTTCCTCATTTTTCAACAGCCCTCCGGCTTTCTTAGCTACTCCCACAGATTTCAAGATGAAAGAAAACGGAGAAATATACCAGATAATGTTGCATGCGACCTCTATGCATTTCCATTAACGAGGGCTCCAGTTCCATCAGCGATGGGTGTTCCAAGGTGGTCGCCATTGAGAGAGTTTTTCAATCACAGGTTGAAAATTTATTCACCATTATTTTCAGCATTCATCCGGTTTTGAAGCTTGACTTGTGCAAACAATTAATTATGTTTTATTTCAGAATAATTTCACTGAAAGAACAAGGTCTTCTTGATAGACATACGAAAACAATGAAATACGTTAGTGGTCTTCACTGTACATCCCTAAGCGGCACACGCCATAGAGCACAGCTTGGACTAAACGATATTTTCACGGCTCTCATTATTCTATTTTCGGGTTATGCCATCAGTCTATTTACAATGAGTGCAGAACGTTTGTATTTGCGGAAAATTTGCAGGAAGAGGAAACGCCACAATCAAGTTTATTTCGATTGGATAGAATGAAATTTTACGAATATAAAGTCATCATAGATCTGGTTGCTATAGATTATTGGTATTTATTTAGGATTGTTCTTCATTGAACCCGTATACAAAATTATAAGCTTACATGAGAGCTGAATATAAATGTATTTAGATATAAACCAAGGTCTTAGAATGAAACAGAATATTATAATTTGACATCAAACTTACACCGTAATGCGTAATATGTATGCAGTATCTTCAAAATACCCTTAAGTAATAAATATCGTTATTCCTACGTAAATTTAATTTGACATTAATTACGTGTATGAGCGTAACGTACAACCTAAAATAATTAGTTATTCGTCAATAACTTTAATAAAAATAAAAGCTTTGCTTTATCAATTCACCTATGAAAATCAGGGCGCATACGATCAAAAGCAGGAAGAAAATGATGATTACTGGTATGATTTCCTTAAGCTCAATATAGTCTGGATCCAAAAGTATTTCTGAACTTTCAGTTTTCAAAAGTTGTTCTCTTAGGAGCAAAACCCATTTAGACCACTTTTCCCACGTATGGAGCAAACCAGACTCAACAATTCTTTGAAATGATACAATCATCCAGAATCTACTTACAGTATTCAATTTCAAATGTTGGTACATAGGATAAAGCTTCTGCTTAACTGATGAGCATGCAAAAATTTTCTTTGATTTCCTTTCCGAGAGCTTCTTTTCCATCACTGGGGATAAATGCACCTCCGCTGACGCTTGTAAAAGTCTGGATATTTTTGTGCCTTTAAGATATTCCGTTATAAAATATTCTTCTGATGCGTTCAGTGAGAGACTTTTGTTTGGCATTTGAAAGAACGAATTCTCCAGTTTATCCTCCAACCCCAAAATTCTGAAATCTCCATCAACCAGTTCCGCTTTACCTTGACTTCCAACAGACCGATGAGACCTTATTTGGTAGCCTGCGTGTAGAAAGTCGTTTACTGTTTCAAATCCACGAAATGGTGCCACAACAGTAACCATGCTGAGTAAATCATTTTCATAAAACCAGCACAAAAACATGAAACTAAACATACTAAACAATTTGCATATTTTTTGTACGGGTTTACCGAATATACCTTCCGTCTTTTTTAGGGAAGCAACAAACAAAATTGAAAACATATTTATTGCACATATAATCCCTAAAGAAATCCATACTGTCCACTTGAACGGAAGAAACCATAGTTCAAATTCTTCAATAAAACTCTTCTGAAAAATTTTGTTTGAACAGTAGTGAAGTAAGTACCAATCAAATCTGTAAAATACCACTTGGCTTTGAACTTCTCTTGAGACATGGTCGTCATAATTTTCAGAAGACATGCAAGAAACAATATACGGTCCAGTTGGATAAGGAAGAGAAACTCCGTATTTTATGAATGCGCTGGGCTCCAGTTTTGTAAGTGTGGGTGTAAAGTTGTGAATTTCTTATAGAATTATTGGAGAAAGCATAAGAGGATTGCAATGCTTCGAAAAAAATGACTTTCCAAAACATTTTTGCAGTTTTGTATGCGTCACGTGAGAAGCCAAATAACCAAATGTGTCAAGAACCAAAGTGTTGATAGGAAAGGCTTCCAGATTCCAAAATACATTTCTCTGAAATGCACTGGGGTTTATTATTAGATTCTCAAGTGAATATAGAGAAAGTTTTTGCCTCTTTGAAATCCGTCACTAAAACTGCGAACGCATGTTTTGAAATACAAGAATCCGGAATTGTTAAGACTACTGTTAATGTGGGGAACGAGAGTTGTCCGAATGTTAGGAGTGGATCCCATGAATATTTAAATGAAGTTATGGTTTGGATAAACAACATGATGGTAATGGCTGGATTCAATATTTGAACATATGCTTGCGCAATTAGGCGACCTTTTTGCGAGCTGATATCTCCAGGTAGGGGTACTTTGCATACGACAACATTTATTCGTTCGTGGAAAATTTTACTGAGGAGTGGTCGACTTCTGAAGGAATAAAATCCGGTTATTTTGGTTGTCATTACGTAGGCGGATTTGAAGTATCGTGTAGGTGTAAGGTATATGTCATGTCTTTCTTTGAAAATATCAAGCTCGTTTGGATAAGTAAAAAAGAACGTGTAAGTATCTGGAGCAGCTTTAAGGACCGGAAATATATCTTGTAAGCAATTTTGATTTGGAGTGATAACCTTCAAGAGAGAATGTCCTTGACAGTGAAAGTGACTGGAGACTGTCAGGATAGTAAAGACGTGGGCGATGATAGCCATCCTGAGATCTGAATGAACGAATAAGGCTTGCATTCAATGTTTATAGTGTAAGTTTGCAAAATTGGTGAAAACAATAGCCATATATCGTTTAGTTTTGCCACGCCCTGAAATATGGGTGGGTACTATCAACCAAGTGCTAATGCTTTTGCTATTAAGTATCTATAATCAAAAGAACAAAGGCTGTCCTTAACAATACCTGTTTAGTCAATGAATAAAAACGCTTTCATGTAAACATGCATACAATTTGTTCATCTAATTCTAAAAGTTTTAATGAAGCAGATTGCATCAAATTCAGATATGAATATTTCAGTGAACAAATATGCGAGTTCAAGCTAATGAACGGTTATTGGTATTATATAAGTATTTTAAAATGATGAAAAAATGACGCATTGTACTTCTGCAAAACCCTTTTAACAATTCTGGATCTCCGTAAAATTAGAAGTCGATCCCGGTGTACTGTTTCTCAGACTTTAATAAATAATTATGAAACTACAATGCTGAAACAGGATAATAGTCAGACACAAACTGTGTAGATACAACAGGTCACATTTTATGCTTTTAAATACCCTTGTGGAAAATTACTTACAAGCCATTTAGCTCGTGTTTTGTAAGTAGAAACGTGGCACTTCAGATGAACGTAATATAATCTTTTCTGTAAGCATTTTCCAATTTGACTAACTTAGAAAGGGAGCCTAACCCAAACGATTTTTTGGTTGGAAATCCAACGAAACTGTTTTTGTTCGTGGGAATCTGCCTCATTAACAGGTAATTCGGCATGTATAGAATTACAAACTCTAGTGACGCCACTACACAAACCTTGAATTTGTGATACACGTGGATGAATGTGAATACACGCACTATTTGAGCAACAAAATGATTTATATACGCATCATTAAGCCCAACCCAAGTATGCATTTACAAATACCTGTTTGCCCTTAATTGGCTGTGTGTTTGCAGTATATTTAAAACATG
This sequence comes from Willowsia nigromaculata, assembly GCA_034700605.1. Taxonomy (NCBI): domain Eukaryota; kingdom Metazoa; phylum Arthropoda; class Collembola; order Entomobryomorpha; family Entomobryidae; genus Willowsia; species Willowsia nigromaculata. The sequence continues at coordinate 19,557 of JAQIXX010001516.1, forward strand.
ATTTCGCAAACTCCAAGTCTTCAAACATTGAAACAGCTCATATCATAATTCTGCATTCAAAAGAGAAAATCCTTGTATTGCTATAAAGCTCTATGAGTGTCTACAATCTATGGGTCCTGATTAAGCGTGTTATCAGAGAAAATTTACAATTTTGATTTAAAGTAATATTTGGCGATCTTCGAATGATTATATGCCTTCGTTATGCATTAAATATTGAAATAAAATGTATATTCTAATATTGTCTCGTTATAGTTAGGATAACTCATCTCGTTAATAAAACGTGAGCAAAATTTTCACTCGTTTCAAGATCACGTGCAGTCAAAAACAGTCCAATAGTCTTCCTTAAAAGATATCAATGTGTAAAACAAACATTATGACATGAAATACATGATGTTGTGTTGTGTGTGAGTACTATGAAAAATTATTTCTAATGGAATATTGTATTCAGTATTTTCAATATATTTCTCTAAACCAAAACTAGTTTGCCTAAACACGAAAAAAATCAATACCAATTCATCGCAAAGACTACACATAAATTATAATTGAATTTATATTGTGAAGTCCCAAAAATACATAAATGCATCGTTTATTGCTTTAAATCGAATGATGAATGCTATTGACACATTGAAAATTTTGACATTGAAATAAGATGGAAAAGTCTGCGTCAGGCAGAGCAATTTCCTGCAGTAACATCTGTACTAGGATTTTAATACTTTTTGAGATATATGCACCTAGTGAAAGGTGAAATCATAGCAAGACATGGCCTGTGAAAAAATGGAGATTACAAAAAATCTTATATCTATAGTTATTGTTTTGCAAGTAACCAATACAGATTTTTAATCATAACTATATTTTTTGGACATTAAGGTTAAAACCATGTTGTTTTCAGGCTTTACGAAAAAATGTGTTTTAACTGAATGCCCCATTTCCATTTTTACGAGACTGAATAAAAAACATTTGTTATGAATGTGTAGTGTGACTTTTAAAAATAAAAGCTGCCTTTGCTTTTGATATTGTTCGTTGTTAGTGTGAACTGTGAACGTATAATAAAAGGTATTATGCAAGGTAAACTCTATCATGAGTAATAATAACTCTATAATAACTTTCATTCAAGCACAAGCTAGTGCCAAGTGGTCACAGAAATCTGACAATTTAAAATATAATATAAATCAAAAGATTTCAGCGAAAACGTATTCCTGGTGTCTTCTAGCAATTTAAAAAAAAATTGTTGAACTAATGGTAAGTTTCATTGTAAGAGCTTTTATTCTTTGAGGCACGTGCTGGGTAAAAGTTTCATTTTTAGATTTAACAAGAAAACCAATTATACCTCAAACCACTGTACATTCATCTTCCAATTTTTACGGCTATTAAATTTTGTAAGCTATTGGGAAAGCAGTTCAGCTTATAATGTACTTACTGAACAATCTGTCTTTCTCTTTCTCTGTACATACTAAGCTACAGAGAGTTGAAGTTACTCTTACTACTAACCGAGAAAATTAGCTTGATTATGGTAAATGAAGTAGAGCTTAGCATTGTAGTTAATACAATGGTCTTTTTGTAGTGCAATTTCGCTAAATCCCATATTAGTAATGACGCAAGCAAAACAACACACATATTACTATATTTTTAATGGGCTTGTTTTTATGTTATTAGGCAAAATGTGAGTAATAGTTTTTCAATGCGTAACCTCGATTTTACTAGAACTATCATGACACGTGGTGGTGTCTATTTTGTAAATATCGTATTTAAATAGAATATAAATATCATTATTGAATTCATTTGCATCAGCTTTACTGCTTTGTGGCCATGTACGTGTGCTGGTAGAGTTCTTAAGTTCTTAAAAGCCTTATGGTAAGTCTATCGTAAAAACGTAAAAAAGTAGAGCCAGAACAGCACAAAGAGTACATTCACTGAACTCATTTGTTACAAGAAAAATCTTGGAATTTGGATATTGAAAACTTCAATGGTTTACACAATAAACAGTTTAATTAAAAGAAATATGCTGTACAAGAAGTTAATGAAGCTGCTGATAATTGATTTTCCAAGCATGTGAACTAATAAGTAACTTGACATATTTAAGATCACTAAAATAGCCTGCAAAATGAGCAGGAGAGCTCTACTGTTGCTTTAAACTACTGAGTAAATTTATCCCAACCAACCCCATTACAAGTAAAGAAGAAGAAAATAAATTGCATTACATAATAACATTTTCTTTAACAAAACAAAAAGGCTTTTACATAACAATACGCTTGTTGGTTCATGCATTGTTATATCGAAAATGGGTGGACACAATCAACCACGTGGATTGTTAGTTCATGTACAATAAAGAATATCCATTAGTCATATCATGTTAGCAAAATACAAATTGGTTGAGTAAATGTAATCTGTAAGGAAAAAGAAATGTAAGAATATTCTTGTTGGAATTAGATGATTGTTACTATTTTATTCTTCCCAGAATAGAAATGTGCATGGAAAGTATCGACGCTAATATTTACTCCTTTTTTGTATAATCCTAAGAAACATTATAAGTGAAAGGAGTTTAAGCAAACAAATATGAACAATATCCCTTGCATTATGAGAACTCAAGAAAACTAAACTCCTCGTGTCATACTAGTGCTTATGACTATCGTTATTACTGAGATTTGGTCATTACAGCAGAAATATAATCCGACAGTTTATTGTTTAGAGACTAGAAACATGCCATAAGTACGTATTTGTCTATCCGAACAGTTTTACATAGTTAATATGTGCAGTCTTGTATAAAATTGCACAAATAGTTAAAACTTTCTCGGATTTAAACTAAACGTTGGTCACCCACTAGACAGTGCTAGTATATTGATGAAGTTATGAAAAATCCATAGATGATAAGGTATGCTGGTTTGAGCTTCAAGCATAAAATTGCGCAATATCATTTGACTTACCCCATTGTCCACCAATGCCTTACGATTTTTTTTGCACTTGTATTTTCATATAGTATTGGCATAACAAAGCTTCAAGAAAGGTCAAAGTGTGCAACGAAAATTTTCATAGTTTAAAAATTTCATTTGTGTTTGCAGTGTTTCCGTCTGGGAATACCCTCAAAGGTTTCCGTATGGATAGGTAAAGTTTTGCATGGTGTTTTAAAGCTACACACTAAATTTCATCATTTAAAAAATACGTATTGAACTAGATAACTAAATATAGTCCTTGAAAGAAAATGTTAAATAGGAAAATAATACTAGATGAAAGGGCGCAGTAGAATATATAGGCAGTTAACCATGTCTGTTTCCGTCATTATATGAAAAACTTAACCCTTTATTAAAGTTGACCTGAGGTAAGATTTTGCGCAGCAAATTCACTAAATAAATTAGCAATAGTAAAAGCATAATCCAAATTTTTCTAAACTGCTTGATAAAATTACGTGCATTGTTTTTTAGAGGATCAATAATCAATCGACTCATGAGTGACCAGCATATTCTTGTGATTTTTGTTCAGATAGCAAAGGGGTAAGCTGAGATTGGTTGTGTTTTCACAAAAGAGTGAGTTGTAAAAAAGGGTGAAATGATTTACCCTGAGGCTTGATGAGCTAGAGCTTTTCTTTCATAATTTGATGAGCTGCGAATTGGAAATCTGTGCAGAGCAATTTCCGTTACAGGAAAAATATGAAAAGTAAATGAACTAATGTATATGCCATAACAGTTGTAGTAGTAAAATTTTGATGTAGACACATATGGTACTTTCAGTAAAAGTTATGTTTGCGAGGACAAAGGGTTGATTGAAAATCCGTCGTCTTATACTTTGCGGGCAAACAGGTCTTTCTATCCGTACTTCCTTCTAAAAGGAACAATGAAATTTGAATGAGTGTGAATGACGTGAGAAAGTTTGGGGAAAGTGCCACTAAAAGTGGTGGGATAAGTTGCACAACGAGAATGAATCCTCAGGGTAATAGTAATGCAATGCATCTGATAAAAATAAATTGGACGCAAATGAACATCCGTATTCTCCACTGAACATTTTCATTTGACAGTGGTGTAAGCATCCTAAAAGTCTTTCTGTGTCCAGCTTTCTCATTACAATTAGTTTTAGTGAAAGTTTTCTCCGCTTTTAAGCGTCGCGTTCAAAATAGTCCATTTGTTGACTTAGCACTTACGCCTGACTTCAAGTCAAATAAAAGGTACCTGTCTTTGGAGTGAATGTTGAATTTTATTCTAAAATAAGAATATATAAGAATTCGAAAGTATCTATGTTGCCCCAAGTCAAATATCGTACAAAATAATAACATGAATGATTTTGAATAATTCTAGTTGTTTGTAGCTTGATGAAATTTTATTCATTAAAAAAAACTTTCAGCGCTACTTTCAACTTTTTAACGATTCTCAATAATGCTCTTGAAAGCATTGTCAGCTTAAACATTAAATCAAAAAACGTACCGAGTTAATTAGTCTTCTCCAAGCTTATAAACACTCCAGACGTTGTGCCAAACTCCAGTAAATAGTAATATTAGCTGCCTCGTCATGTGGCTTCATGTACAGGTAGAATTTATAACAAGCCACTTTACTCTCCCATATATTGCCTGTGTTCAACTAGTACCCAGCTAGTGCGTTTGTTTAATTTTGTATGGCAACAGTTTCATTTATTTTGTGTCTTCCGTTTACCTTTGCTTTCACTTGACCTTTAGTACCAATGAGTTTAGTGCATCCCGAGTGTACCAATTTGCAAATATTTATGGGATGAGGTCATGTACAATTTTTGTACTTGTATGTCGTTGGTGTGTAACATGTCATAGGTTTTATGGAAAAAACACATGAAAACGTACTTTATATATCTGACATCTCCCTTTGGGAAACAAGACTTTTCTTGGATGGTTACTCAACATAGCATAACTTATGGTTTTGCTTTGAGAGATATTGAAGATTAGTCAACGAAGGCCAGCACAACAAAATCCCATTTTTTGCTTCTATACTGCAGACCTGACATTGTACCGTAGATTTTACCCTATATTAGCCATTACGCAAGGTTCCATAGGGATCGACTTACAAATACACGTTAGTCCATATCGGCTAAACTACTGACTCATACTTAACTATGGCTTACGCACGAAGGTTGGCAATTTCTATAGAAATCTACAGATAATAGTTTTCCTTATTACTGACGACAAAATCACTGTCTTATCATTATCACTGATAATAAGATATCATTAAGAAATGAAGCATCAAGATAGAACAAGAAATGTCAACCATAAGCTGATAAATAAAACAAGAGAAATTGTCAAAAATCTTTATTAACATTTTACAAGTCTTCAAATATGTGAAAGTTTTTGAAATGTTACTCTCTTTTGTTTGTACTTTTGGATGAACTCTCAAAAGTTGTTAGTCTATTCTTGCGTTTACGATAGAAGTTTTTGAAAATTACGCTTAACATGACAAAAGGTATAGAAGCCACTATACTTGGGTTTTATGCTAGTTCAGTTCTTTGATTTTATTAAAGAAAGCATTTTCAAATGAGCTGTATTATTTAGGTTGAGCTTCCTTCGAATACTTTCTCGTTGTTTTGGATTTGTTTTATCTAAAACTAGCGGATAACTCCGCTTTACTGAATAGTGATTCTGACAGTTTCAGGTATATTTTGTTGATTAACCGATTTATAAATGCTTGGTGGTGTTTACGTGATCTCAGTGTTACATGTGGATCATAGTTGGATTGTTTTCTCCCTTTAATAAAAGTTCAGTTTAGGTTCATGGCTACAATCCTGACTTATATTATTAGTGTAAAAACCTACTAATTCAGAATGTATTTGATTAACACAGTAGGTACTCAATTCTTCATGTCACTTTCTATCCAAGGTCTTAGAAGTTTTCCAATACAGATATTTGTTTCCCATAGCAAACAACCTGGGAGTGATGCATAAAGTTAGTCAAGGTCAAACGATACTGTAATGTGCTCTAAGTGTACATTACTATAAAGTTAGCGAGGTGATATATGCTTGTTATATTTGTTTTGATATGCGTATAGTTTCTCTTCGATTATATACATATAAGATAACTGGTGATGGTGTGGATAGCATGATAAATAAAAAAGATTGAATTTCAATGTAGCCGTTTGAAGGTTATGCAACCTTCCAATCAAAAATTCATTCTCCCAAGTTAACCATGTACACGTACCTGTCCAACAAAGTTTCTGTTTACAATTCTCGGTGTATCCAAAAGGAAAAGATATTTGCGAAAATCACGGGAATGCGTAGTTTTTTGGCAAATGCAATATGAGAACGTTTGCTTGAATCTTGAGCCTACTTAACAGTTCTTGTTGAGTGAAAATAAAGAAGACGCATCAAGTAATGGATTGAAGTTTGCATTTTACATAAACTTGAAAGCATTTTATTATATTTATTAAAACAACAATTAGCCTTTTCACTAAAGTATAGCGTTTATTAGACAATCTAAACTTCAAGGTAATCTAAATTTGATTAACTTAATTGATTTATATATAGGTATCCAGGTATATGATTTCTCAGCAATATAAATTTTTACAACTATTAATAAGTTAACTATTAACTATTAACAGGTTCACATTTCATATTTATTGGCTATAGTTTTATTACTTTCTAATATATCAACCTTAGTCTACTTTTGACTACTGGACTGATCATGAAACTACATGACAAGCGATCTGTAACTCAGAATGAGTCTACTTATGCATGAAACAGATTCATCATTGTATTAGATGCAACAGAGAAAACATTACGGCACTCATAAACAAAAGAAAACGGAAATCCATGAAAGTTTCAGTGAAATCTGGTATCGCGTTGAGCAACGTCGTGCCAGCAGACTTAGAGATATATTTGAAAAATAAAATGTTTACTCTTCCTAAAGTAAGTTTTAAACTTTTACTCTAATTATGACCCTACTTCTCCAGCTTGGAAAAAAATATGGAGGAACCAGAAATTTTAATGGGGTAAATAGAGATAACATTTTGGAACCGATGCCTTCCATAAATAAAATTGTATAACGTAGCTCAAATTTTTCTCTCTCTAGTGTAAAATATGTGATTCATATGTGTGATATGTGATATTGTATATATACCGTAAAATCTGAAATAGACGCCCCGGCGCCTACGTGCAAAATCGATTTTTTCGAAATCGCCGGGGCGTTTATTAAAGGGGGGCGCGTAATTGAGGGGGGCGTCTATTTACTCCACCAACTTTTCGTTAGAAAATTTTTCTAAAATATCTTCGTGATGCACAAATATGAGATAAAAACCAAGATTTCTATGTAAAATTGTACCTCTAAAATGTGTTGAAAATACACTTCTAAGGATAATGGATAATGAGATGAAATACTGTGTTTTATTGTAGATTAAATGCATACATGTGTACTGTTGTGCGTTGAACACTTCTCAGTTAATTTCATTGAGGGGTCGTCTATTAGGAGGGGAGGCGCGTAATAAAGGGGGGCGTCTATTTACTCCGTCAACTTTTTAGTCCGTAGACGCCGGGGCGTCGATTAAAGGGGGCGCGTAATTCCGAAGAGGCGTCTATTTCAGATTTTACGGTATTCAGTCTTTAAGCCCCTCTACATAAGCATCAACGGCTCATCAAGATGCTATGCAAACCCAAAGAAAGCTAGTTGTGTTTCGCCTGTTTTTAGAAAATAAACCTTACAGCAGGTTGTAGGGAACTTGGCACGGTTTTGAAGCCAAATTTTGGAATAGTTTGCTTTAATTTTACAAAAATTGTGTTAGTGGGGCAAAAAAACCATACAAACACTAATTACTATTTTGCCCAAACACTTTAAATTATGAAATTGCATAATTTGCGCTCCCTTTGAAATTCCTGTTCGAATGATACCCCACATGCCATAATATGTCAATGATGCAAGAAGTGACCGCTATAACGGTTTTTAGCGGTTGCCTACAGTTTATCTACAAACTTGTCGAAGCTAGGATTACCAGTAAACCATTGCAAAAAAACAGAATTCAAAAATTTGCAGCCGTATAGGCAGGAGAGTCAAAATTGTTAAAAAAGCCGTTATAACGGTCAAACTGTAACAAATTTAGAAAAAAGTTGCATGGATAATGATCAGCGATGAAAGCGCTCTCGAATGAGCCTCCACATGCCCCATGTTGATTGCGCAAAATTGACCGTAAAAACGGTTACTAACGGTGGCCATTGACCGTTGGTGCCATCTGAGCTCATTCAAGCTCTGATGACAAGAAAGCCATTGTAAAAGCAGAATTCAAAAATTCGTTTTGGTCCGGAAGTTATCGTGCAAACAAAAACTGCTGACAGACGGACAGACAGACCCCGCGGCCATTCCTAGTAACTAGCCCCTGAAGTCGCAAGTTAATAAGTCATGTGTCTAATTCAAACGTTTGTTAAACCCTTGCCTTGATTGAATACTTGCGTTGCATGTGGTTCACACGTTTTCGTCTCACGTTTCCTTATCAACAGCAAAACGTGCTTAGTAAATGCTACGTAAAACATTTGAATAAAGCGCACGCATATGTGTCACTTTTATAATTAAGTACCGCTTTAATTGATCTGGAGAAACGAGAAAATGTAACATGTATCTTTTCTTTAGTCCATGTCAAAACTAATAGTCATTCACATTCAAGCTAAGGTGGATCTTGATCTGCAAACCTGATGGCAAACACTGCTACAGCTCTGTGATCCAAAACGGTATGTATATAACATCGCTGATGGTCGCAAGATCATTTATGTACCAGCTGAAACTGTAGCAGTCCTTGAGTCTTGAATTTTCTTTGTTTTCTTCATATGCTTACACAAATACATCAAAGGAAAAGTCGCAATCAAAATGCAAGTGGAAAACAAATATTTCAAGAACAATACATTCCCTTGCACTGCTTAACTTTGCGTTTGCTTCTGATTTATACAGAGGCACGTTACGATGCACGTTGACCTTCACTAGGACAGTTTTCTATACATGTGAATTTTACGTTTATCTGATGGTTTTTTAACTAGCAGCAAATAATGTTTTTTTAACTAGCAGCAAATAATGTCTTTTTCCGAGAATGTCATTGCCTCACTGTTTTGTAGCCGTTCTCAAAACGTGCGATACATATACACGCACTCCTATTTAGGAATCCTTTATTCCCAGCACGTACATTGTACACATCGTGATTATTTTTACTAAACGACAATATATCTTATAATGTGTTTTATGTCTCAAATATTCAATCGTTTTACTCTAAATGCATGATACAATGACAAATAATTTTGATCAGTGTCAAGTTCGGGAACTCATGCATGCTTTGTTATATTGAAGAATTACATAAATAAATCAGGTTTAATGCTAGATTCAAATAATATCTTATTTTAAATGTCGTTTCAATATTGGCACAAAATTCATCAGCAAGCATTGTCAAATCCTATAATCGATCGCAATTATATCTGATTGTTACAGAGAGAATGCTAAAAATAACTCTTCTAATTTCAAGTTAATGATTTTATTGGAAGTGTGAAAAACAGTTCACGAACGGTGTAGCACCATTTAGATTTCATTCGAACTACTGTGCATTTCGTCCCCGCTGTCAGCGAATAGCTTTCTCTATTCTCTAGTGTTCTTTGTTCCATTTCCGATTTTCACATCAACTCTTTTCAACATGGACGAAATATGTAAGGTGCGAAAAGGTTAGATTCCTTATAAGAACTGTAAGTGTATATCAGCAACGTTAATTCAACATTGTATTGCGAACATGTAACAGCGTTAGTCGGATAGTTTACGAAAAATGCACAAACGTCTTGGCCAGAAAAATGTTAAAACACTCGTCATCTGCTAATCTAGTTTTTCTTGTTAATTTTTTGTATAATATGCGAGGCTTTTTTACACAACTTTTTGTTGCCTGCATTTATGTCAGAAGCTAAACTCAGGAGAAGTAGCAAAGAGAAAGTATATGTCGTAGGAACTACGCCATGTAAATCATTTTAAGTAGTCTCTCCAATAAGTCTCCAATATGTGAACAACGGGATATTTAGAATGAATTTTTATCAGAAATATTAATTATGAACAGATGAACAGAACAGTTCCTCGAATCTGTCGAAACCATCGGTATTCGTTATCAGAACAGAACAGAACCGGTTGGAGAAACCTTCATAAACATGTGCTGGCATGTTCTACAGGTAGCACAAAGGGTTTTTCAATTAATTGTTATATTGTATTTCTGGAATACCGATGAACTGAAACAAAAATTGTAATGGCTTCAACAAGAGTATACATGTCCAGCGGACAATCAATTTCTTCCGGTGGACAAAAATGGTTTTTTCCACCAAAATTCTGGGTGAACACGGAAATTTTGATTCTATAGGTATATCTGTTCAATGGACAGGTGTCTAAAATTCACTGGACAAAAGTGGTTTCTTCCACTTTAAAATGCTGGACGATAGAAGTTTTGATGTTGTTGGCTTCAACGTTGAAAAACAATGTAATTAAGTATATCGTACACTGTTAGTAAATGAATAGACTTTACTAGTTGGAAAAAGAGAGAAGCAGAAAGAGGTTTGAGATACATTTTATTAGTTTAATATACAAGCAACTAATTTTATCAAAAATGTTTGTCGCTTTATAATTGTTCGAATTCAGTATACGAATGACACTGTCGACATTAAAGTCATAGATCAGAAATTTTTAATTTACGTTAAAGTTTGCTTAATACAAGGATCTCGTTTATAACCACGCTTAACTTATCGTTATATCGCACGTTAATGTTATATAAAATTGGTTGTAATTCATTTATGTTATGATTCCTGTTCAGTAATTATCCGGTTTACAAGAACTTCTATCAATAACCAACAAAAGTTGAAATATCAAGGCGTAGTACTTAAGCCAAGCACAGATTCAAAAAACATGTTGCATGCAGGAATGGGTTAACTACTTCCCAGGCAATATATCCGGTGCTTTCTCTTTCTTCTTTCATTTGGATTCTGACGGGGAGCGAATGCAGACTTGTTCTGAGTTTCCTGCAGATTTCAATTGACTTATGAGTTAGAATCATTATCAATCATAAGTTGGCATTTTGTTGAACACGAAATTTATAGGAACAAGAATAGCAAGACAGAATTAGTCAAAATTCGATAAAAAATATTTTGCTTATAAGCAATACCTACCAGTTACCAATTAAATATGTATTACACACCAGTGGTTTTAAATCCACGGAAGGTAATTTCCGACACAATTTTTTTTGCATTTTATTCATACCTGGTATAGTTTGAAGCTTTCAGTGTTAAAAAATCGTTTTAAAAACTTCTATTGGAGTGAGGTTTTGCTCGTGTCAAATATTTTTAAAGCATGAACTTTTCTTTTCCTTTTTTAACTAGTAAAATTTATTTTAATTTAGCTTGAGAGAGAGCTAAGAAAGAGTAAGTGGAACTTGCCAAATGATAAGATGGACAACCATTCTAAGGAAAAATATAAATATAATAGTAAAAGTGGTAGTTCCACTGACTCCAAATTGAAAATGGCAACAACGAGTTTCGCTACATTTTCAAGTGGAGTTTACAGTTTTCATGCCAATCCATCCCAAACATTCAACCTAACAGTGGACGCTGCTACCAGAACTGATGCTGAGCTGAGGATAGAGGCTTCATTCTGGGTATCAATAATTTTTGGGATTCCTATGCAGTGTGATAACTGTTTATTGTATTTTGATACAACGGGAAGACCAAATAAGTTGCGAACAAAACTGGCCAGAAACAAACGTCAATTCTGAAAATAATCAGGTATTGGAGGCTCAACCTTCACAAAAGTCACCTTTCTGTAGATAGTTCCATTGAAACAGCTCATGTTAATATCATTGTAATCTTTCTTAACTCCTTACTATCTAAGACAATCACAATTGTTGACGATGAATCTAAAAGCTCAGCTTTCACCTTCAAAGGAGTATCTAAGGATGTCGAAATATTTTCTAATGATAAGCTCAAGGGCGAGATAAATCCCGGTATTTCAACCGATTCTCATGAAACGACGTCATTGGAAATATCTGACACAAGTTTTCAAAACAAGCCTATGAACAAAGGCATGCCAAAATGCTGTTTCATTGGAGCTGTAATCTACACAGAGAATGAGAAAAAGGTAAAAATATAAATTATTGCGTCAAACATTGCTTAACAGTTGTAGCTGAAATAAGCTGTGAATTTGTTAATTAATTCTGAGTAAAGCTGCTTAGCTTTTACCACGAACACTTACATACAAGAAAAAAGAAGCAAAAGCTATTCTCAAGTATTCTCTACCAATTTCTTAAGTTGGAATACTGTTGCCTAACATTTTTTTAGTTAGTTTGAAAAGTCTAAAGTTCATTTCCATTTATAGAAACATTTTGTTGGAGACAGCTCAAACTCAAGAAAATCTTTACAAAAACTTGCCTGGCAGTTGGAAACAAAGCCTAGAACACAATGGACTGCAATTTCTTCTGATCCAGTTTGCGACCAAAAAATTTCCAATGCACGGGAAAATTCTATACGGCTTGAGAGAGGAAGGAATTTCATAATAGTTGAATAAGGAAACAGGCGTAAGGATATCACATCTTATATATGTAAAGACTGGCAGCGCGACTAATAGTATAAATTATAAATATAAAATGCAATTCTTCACTAGAACCAAAAATGTAACAGACGTAATTAATAAAAGTTGTTTAATAATATTTTGCTTCGTATGTTAAACACACTATTCGTATGCTTATCTTCTCATTAATAAAATAGTTTTTGAAACATTTAATGAACGCTGCATGTTACACGTGGCACATGGCCAAAATTGTGATAGACTTCTACCACCGACAAACAAAAACGTCGTATGAATATGTTCTCACCAAGTAATAAAAACTGCATTAAGTTTCCACTCAGCCTGGAAGATACAACAACTGTTGTTTTAGGCATTGCCAATATGTATATGTACATACTCCTATGCAGTCAGTGAACCAAAGCTAAAACTAACACTGTGTGACAGAATCAATGATCTAACAATTTCAGGCAAGAAATCAAAGAGCAAACAGGTAAATACTGAAAGGTTACTGACTCTCTCCTGCAGATCATTTTAGCTTATAAAATACTTAAAATGTGCAATACATTTTCCTGATCGATTATCATCGGAAAACAATTGTAACAACAAATTGTACAATTCACGGCAGCATAAAAAGTCACATTCAATCGAGCCTGATGTGTTTTTAAAAATATTCCAAGCTTTGGGAAAAGAATTGTTTTGAAATGAAGAATATAGCTACAGGCTGTAAGGACTGTAGCCTCCTCCAGATCCTCGTCCTCACCAGTGCTCCACCTCTATGCCTATGCCATGATGCCACCTC
>JAQIXX010001517.1:0-32834 GCA_034700605.1 Willowsia nigromaculata
ATTTGAATTCCAACATCTCCAAGATTTGAATTCCAACATCTCCAAGATTTGAATTCCAACATCTCCAAGATTTGAATTCCAACATCTCCAAGATTTGAATACAATTTTCCAGATTTGAAGGATTTGGATGCAACTATTCATGGATTCGAATACTACCTACCTTCGATTTTGATGCAACTATTCATAGATTCGAATACTACCTTCCATCGATTTGGATGCAACTATTCATGGATTCGAATACTGCCTTCCAAAGATTTGGATGCAAATATTCTTGGATTTGAATACTACCTTCCATAGATTTGGATGCAAGTATTCATAGATTTGGATGCAACTATTCATAGATTTGGTAGCAACTATTCATAGATTTGGTAGCAACTATTCATAGATTTGGATGCAACTTTTCATAGATTTGGATGCAACTACTTATCGATTTCTTTACAAACATCTCTAAAATTTGATTACAAGTAGCCTGAAGATTTGAATTTAAATATTTATAATGTTTCATTACACGTTTCATGTTGATTTGGTTACAAATCATAGAAAATGTTGCTGAAATCATATAATATCTTGCTGAAATCATATAATAACTTGCTGAAATCATAGGAAATATTGCTGAAATCAGAGAAAATCTTGTTGAAATCATAATAAATCTTTTTGAAATCATGAAAAGTCTTGCAGAAAATCAAAGGATTTCTTCAAATGTAAAGAGATATCATGGAATATCCTTTTAATCACAGAATTTGCCATCCACTCTCAGGAAATTTCGTTCCAATCCTAAGAACTGTTCATCCAATTTAAGGAAATTTCCTTCCAATCTTTAGAATTTCCTTCCAATCTTTAGAATTTCCTTCCAATCTTTAGAATTTACCATCCAATCTCTGGAAATTTCCTTTCAATCTTAGGAATTTTAATCCAATCCAATCTCAGGAAATTTCCTTCCAATCTTAAGAACTGTATATCCGATTTAAGGAAATTTCCTTACAATATTAAGAATTTGCCATCCAATCTCAGGAAATTCCCTTTCAATCTTAAGAACTGGTCATCCAATCTCAGGAAGTGTCCTACCAATCTTAAGAATTTCCCATCCAATCTCAGGAAATTTCCTTCTAATCACAAGAAATTTCCTTCTAATCTCAGGAAATTTCCTTCCAATCTAAAGAATTTTTCATCCAATCTCAGAAAACTTTCCTCCAATCTTAAGAATTTTGCATTCAATCTCAGGAAATTTCCTTCCAATCAAAGAAAATTTCCTTTAAGCCATAGGAAATTTCCTTCCAATCAAAGAAAATTTCCTTTAAGACATAGGAAATTTCTATCAAATCATGGGAAATTTTTTTCCAATCTTAGGCAATTCCCTGAAAATCAGAGAAGGATTCCAGATGACCGTTTAGTACAAATTAAACAAAGTTCTTAATTATACAGCTCTTTAGTTTCCTTCCTACTTCTTCCGTTCTTTATGTTACCATATTTTTTTGATAAATATTTTTTTCCCACCCAAAATTTCCTGGGACCGTAGGTCCCAGGGTCCGGAAGATTGTCCATGCCTGGCTCTGACCTTTACAAAATTTACATGCTTACACTTTTGAAACAATGCATAAATAAGCGGGCGCATGAAAATTTTCAAATAATAATTTTTTATGGATTACAAATTTTATGTGGGCCTGTCCACATATCCCAACAATGTTTCATACATTCAAGTACAAGACTCATGTTGTAAACGTCAACGATCGATAAATTTTTTCTGAAAAATATTCATATAATTCAACTGGTTGTGACTTGAACCGCCATAATTTTGTGAATGATAAAATAAAATTTATAAAATAAGTACTAATAATTTATAAAATAACTACCCATACATTTTTTCTTCTGTTTAAACGAAGTTGAGTTTTTCCAATAAATTTACTTCGAGTATTTTTCCCATATGTAATAAAAACACCCACAGATATTTTTGTACATGGGAATTCTTTAAAACTTTATATCAAATATATCAGCTACCAACCACCTAAAAAATCCTTCGTAGACCTTTTTTAGACCCGAAGGAAGATCTCTTGTAAAACCCAAAAAAAACATGAGGAGCAAAGACTGCCAGAGATTTTGCAATAAATCACTGATTTGCAAAAACCTGCTCATCTGAAGAATCCCTTTTTTGGGAAACACTCACCTCTTATTCGTGTTACATCCCGGATGAGTACGAATCTCATTCTTTGTAACATTTTTCGATCTCAGATTATTTTTTGTAAAGTATTTCTTGGAATAGCAAACTTTTAAAATGGTGAATAAAAAACAAGTGACTTAAAAATTAACCCAAAAAAATCAATATTCCTTATGGAATTTAACTTACGCTTATTTATATTATATACCTAATACATGTGAAGGAATTCAAATGTTTGCTTTATTTTTTTATGTTAGCTTTTTCCAATAAAAACATCCTAAATGAGAGCGGACATGACTTCTACACGACTTTGATAAAAAAAACTTCAGTTCACGTTAAACTCTCCTGGACTTGGTTGGATGTTATCAAAACCAAAAACTGGTGAAAGAAGTGAAAACAATTTTAAAAACGCACAAGTTGGATTTAGCAGTCAAAAATTTTTCGTCACATCATGACTTGCACTTGCACGCTGCATTCCATATATTCAGAAAAATCCGATGCTTTGTAGCATCCACATTTGCAGCGGATGAAAGCAAATTATTACTTTACAGAAATCCTACGTACAACAGCAAGCTTCAAGTTAGATACAGATGTCTAGTCCACTTGCTCGCATTATTTCTTTGTGTGTATTTACCTTACCAAATAACATGGTTATATCTGCACTGGGATACATACACGCATGAAAATTTAGCCGAATTTTTTATCTACATTTTTGTTTTCCCTGCTACCATACTCTACTATGTATTTCAAAGCGCTATGGTAACACAAACCGAAGAAATAATATTTCTTGTGAATCAGTGTATAAAAACTGAACCACCAAAGAAAATCGGCAAAATTGCAGATTTCATTAAGATAATAACCGTATATGGATTTGCGTTGACAGTATTCATGTTTATCGTCGTATTGTTTGTGGCTCCACTCGTAATTGACTTTTGTCCTTTGCAAAACATTTTCGGAAGCAAAATTTTCATAAAAGTTTGTGCTTCCTTGGTATATGGGATTGCAGGAATTCACGCAGTTAGTATAATTGTGCTGATGCTACTAATTACTATAGTTGTCATTGAGATTCTTTCTAAACATTCGTATGAACTATATAGAGTTTCATCTGAAACCACTCAATTTTCAATACACCATGACTTTTATAAATGTGTTAAGTCCTATGAAACCACAGGAATTCTAACGAAAATCGGCAGCAATATTATGGAGTGGCCATTGACATGTCTTGTGTGTCTGGGCACAATTACGATTAGTTGCTCATTTTATGCAACTTTATTATATTATAATCGAATAATTTTGATTTTCTACTTGTTTGGAGTACTAAGTTTGGTTTTTCCCAGTCTCAACTATGTAAAATGTATGTCTTGCATGCACGCAGTGTACTTGAGTATTGTTGTGTTTTATGGAGCAACGACTTGTCTACTGAATATGTGAAAAAGCTAGTATCAATTGAAAAAAGGGCATTCTACATAATAACAGGTATTTACGTATGTAAGTCTAATTATCTACTGGTGTGTAACGGACTAGGTATTTTACATTTGCAAGGAAGATGGGAGAAAATTTTATTTAACTTTGGTGAGCAAACACTAAAAAATTATAAATATATGCACTTGCTTAACCAGCACAAGATTCCTAGGAAACCTGACTATTCAAGTAGATACAAAAAAAATATGTATAACTTTAGAATTGTATAAACCAAATATGAAAGATGGAAGATCCTCTATCCCGTCGTTAATCAGGCTAGTGCGTGAGCAACACTAGATCGTGTACACCTTAGAATTATATGTTTTTTAAAACATGTATAAACATGTTACTTTACTTTATTTTTTTACTTTATTTTTCTCCTTCCTACGTCACAGTGCCGTCAGTGGCTGCGTAAACCTCTTCTCATTTTCTTTAAACTATCTGTATTTTTCCCTTCTTAATGCCAATTTCCCCCCATGTATTACTATTTTAGTTTTGTTAACTTATGTGACCTTACTGCATGTAATACTATTCGGTCTTGCGTTGAATAAATAAATAAATAAATAAATAATAACTGTTGCTGGATTTGTAATTGAAATCGCTATAACGTACATGTCAGGAATCGTGCATAACAATGGAAATAAATTTTTGCAAGTTTTGAAACAGCGTGTTGTCAACAGACGAGGACAAAAAGTTATTCTTGCGATACGGAAACTAGGCTATTGCTTGGGACCGTATTGACTTGCGAATAAAAAATTGGGTTTATTAATTTCCGAAGATATTGTTAAAAACACGGTCACTCTACTTTTGACAACTAAAGGGTAATTATGTGAAAATCTTGACTGACTATTTACTAGCCTGGTTGACTGTTGTTCTTATTTTAAAGCACAAATGTTTGCAGGTGTGCTGGTTGATCTATTTGTGTAAAAGTGATAGGTTGCATAAGCATGTAATTTAGTCATGTAATGTTTGATATTTTTATGAGAGTCTTAACAAATTTTAAATAATAGAATAGAACAAATGCATTTGAAAATAAAATGTTTGTATTAAATTGTGCCTTTTTCAGTATTCAAATAATTTCTTAGTATTTCTCCGTTCATGATTTTACGAGTCTTGATTTTGCATGGTGAAAAAGCCACACCCTTAACAATATTGTTGCGATGTAGGTACATATGTTCGTATTAATCTAAATACAGGAAAAATAAATAAAACCTCAAGAAAACCAATCAGTAAATTGGTGCAATACAAAACTAAGCTCTCAATTTGTTCAAGAAGACTACTTAATAGCTCTAAAACGCCCGGAATGATTATAATAATTTTCAAAATAAACATTTGAGACGCCTCTATCATTAAAGGAGTTGAGGCTTTAAGGTTATTACAGTTTTTCTTCGAGTTCTTTCATTCAACATTTGCTCTTCTAAAGCTTACATCACGCAAATATACATTTCTAACATTCATTTCTTCTATTGTGCATACCTCACAACATAGTTTCTTGAAAATCATAAAACTTCCTAAAAGATAAAAAATGAAACAAATATTTTCACAGGAAAAACTAACAGACAAAGTCATAAGCGATGAACTAAAAACCCTAAAAATATTTATTAATTCATCATTTTGGTTGTTTACTTCTCCGTATAAATTAGTTATATCAGAAGTTAAAACTAACCCGATAGGACCAGAGAAGAAATTCAAGTTATCTACCAACATTATACAAAAAATTATTTGGGGATTTTTTGCCATTAATGATATAATTACGTACGCTTATCTCACCTTTAGCATAGTAACAACAAGTCTGTCGAATCCAAAAGTCTACTTCCAATTCACATCTTCATTATTTTTTGTTCTCCAGGCCATTCTTCTTACCAAGTTTTCATGGTGTGATCAAACTAAGCTGCTTGATTTTCTTCAAAAGTTGAATACAGGTCCAATAGAGTTGAGTAGGGAAAGAAATTGTAAGTGTTGTAAATATTTGCGCATTAGTTGGCTAGCTGCTTTGGTATTTATTATTCCGTTGTCAATTCGCCAAGAAATTTTCGCACTCGATGGTAGTGAAAATTCAAAAATACTGGCAGTATGGTACTTACATGGCCCTATAATTGGCTATTACGCATATTTCATTCTTGTGATGGTTGTGTGCGTACTGTGGAGTAAGGTGACTTTGTTTGTTGAGAATCTTCAAATCTACAAATCTACTTCGCCTGGCCTTCCAGGTTCACATCCTTGGAAACACGTAGAGAATCAGTTGAATTATATTCGTAATCTAATTGAAATTGTGAACAAACTATTTGGCCATATGATTACCTGCTTTGTCGTACAAGCAGTTCTATTTTATGCTTACGCAACTGATATAATCATAGCAGGAGACACAAATTTCATTATGAATGCCTCTGCAACTTCAATGCTCCCTTGTTACGTAATCTATGCAGTATTTATTATAATGGCTGCTGATATTACCAGAAAGATTGATCACCTTAAGAATTGGTTTTACGTAAAGGAAAACACGAATTGTGTGGAACCCACAGTGTATGTGAATGTAATTTTGGACCAGATAAATACGCATTGTATATCTGTGAAAGCAAGTAATATATTCCGGATTACTTACGGGTTTGTCGCTACGGTAAGTGTAGTGAATTATAGTGACTCACCAATAAGTATGTATTCATGACGACGCTTTTTTGTGAACAATTTTAGATCGTGACAACAGTGGCAACCTACTTTTTGATATGTGTGCAAACTCGAGCAGCATGCTCATGAATATTTGGCAAGGCAGATTTGCCCTCGTTTTAATTAACTTTTGGTCCAATACCAAATAATTTTTCATAAACTTCGCAGTGGATTACAAAATCTACCCATCAAGAGATATGCAGATCGACATAATTGAGCAAATCGTTTTTGAGATATGCGATGTCCAGTCCGCTCCACTTGGAATTGAAAATGGACGATGTAATCACTACAAGATTTCAAGTATCATTTGGGTCTTTTATAGTAATTTAAACATCTAGTTATCGTAAATACAGATACGTAACGTATAAGAAAGCTCATATATTTTCCACATCAAAATTTGCATCTATTACTTTGTGGATTTGTTTACCCAACATGCAACATGGAATCAATGACATGTGCTATTATATTTTGCGACAACCAACGACTAACCTATTTTATAACCTATAAAATTAATTTAAAAGTATCATATTTCAATGCAATATTTTCAAAGGCACTTAAAATAATGTATTCCACAATAATGTCATTAATAATTATTAATATGTGATGAAAGGTATAATACATTAAATATGATATGTTAAAAACATTTATTTCAAACCATTAAAACTACATAAAGAGCAAGTTATTTTATTTTAATGTTTTATTACCCTCATTCTGAATATAACCAACTATGTACCTATTTTTTATTTCCATGCTAATCTTGTACAATAAAACTACAATTATCATACCATTAGATTGAGTTGTTTGCATTGCTTGTCAATTGAAATTCAATTACCTGAATGCCACTAAGCGAAGGTGCAGAAACTTTATTTTTTCTTTCAATTTGTAATATGAAATAGTGCTTACAATACCAAGTCGATTTATAAACTAACAGTTTAATGATGCTAGCAATTTGGTTCATCCCAACCCTAATCATTTTTAAGATTTCATATTTTAATTCCCTCAAGTTTACAAATAAGCTAATACTTAAACCTACTCCCAAGAAGATAAATATTGACAAGGTATTCCATCTAATGATATTTTGCGGGGAGATTCCTCCTCTTCAAACTTTCATTTAGCTAATGAGTTGGACATATTTATAACCACTCTTTGCATATTACTTCGTTGACGAAATGACTGAAGGCTTTTCAGATGCATAAGTATTCCGGATGACCGGATAGTTTTCAATCTTAAAGAAACCACCACTATATTTAAACTTTTATTATTTATTTGAACTATAACTATAACCTTACAATTTTGAATCCCATCCAGGATGTTTTACTACTATTTTACTATGAGCCATCTTCACGGCTCGGCAATTTAATTTGTTACAAATCAAGGACAACCCTTGCACCAGTTTTATTGCAAAAGGTGAAAGCTTTTGTGAGCAGTACTTGGCGAAATGAAAAGACGCAATTAATGTTCCCAGACCAAATAAAGCTAAAGCAGTTACACCTGGCACAGACCACATGTCAAGTTTCTTCGCAGCCCAAAGTGATCCCAGCTCTTCCATATTTACACTCTGGCGAATAACTTTAAGTCTGGTAGAGCTTTTTAATCGTATAAGCTTTTCTATAAATCCCATCGCTTCCAAACGTGAGTATACAACATTTGTTTGGTAAGATCCATATCCCCAAATTCGAATGCTCACTTGTAACATATACGGGTGAAATTTACGAATGTCATGTCTTTTGCACACGTATTTGTCCTCAGCTATCCAAATATTGTCCCCCATTACGTCATACATTACATCAAATACAGGGTGCGAAAATTCAGCATACACAAGTTTTTGTGATGTCGCTTCCTCCAGAAGCTTTAATATGCCTTTCTTCTCAACTGCATTAGAAGCTACAACAGGTTGAAAAATTTCCGCGATTCCACGTCCTCCAGAATATTTTCCAACGGATGCGGCAACGTCTGAAGGAACAAATATTGCAATTAAGGGCACAATAACAGATAAAAAGCTAGGCACAGCAATACTGTATCCCTCAGAAACAAATGTTGAAATATCTGGAAATTCATTCAGTGCCATCAAATCTGACGATACCCAACTCTGATGACATGTTGACAAGAAAACCATTGAAATTGTGATGATACCAAAAGGTAATTTGAAATGAGTATAGTGGCATGACTGTCCAAGAAGCGGCCACAATATATCTAAACCTTTGAACAAGTTTTTGTAAACAAAACCGTACATCAAAACGGCTCCAAAAAGAAATACCCAAACGTCTGGGTTCACTGCAGTTATTTGGTTGTAATCAAAATATGAAATGTTGTCAGCATTCACACACACCAAAAGTCTCTGTGCCATATCCTGCTTACTCATGATTACATATCCGCGTGTTTCAGTTATAAGGAGAGGTATTCTCTGATACACGCTTTCAAACGCAACCACATTTGTAAACCATGGTGCAGTTTTCCATTCATCTGAAGGAACATCCAAAACATTGGGGGTTATTGTAGCGTTAAAAATTTGTTGCAAATTGGACAAGAAAATCAATTCGATGTAGTCGCATGTTTTCAAAAGTGCGATTAAATTTTCCAATGACTCTTGAGTTCCAACAAGTGTTCTAAAACAGACATCTGTCCCTCCAATCACCGGAGAGCCAGGCACTCCATAAGGCCCTTGAACACGCACGTGTTTCCCAAACCCGTTGCTGTTAAGAGAAGTGCCAAATTTTAGTACACTTTTGAATTTGCTACCTCTCTGAATGGACTTAAACTTGTTTCCTGGGCAAAAGTAGCAATAAACTGCTATCATACCACTAGTCCCATCAAAAAATACGATATCAACGTGAAACGTGTACACTAGACCAAAATACATGAGATTTGAGAATCCGTACAAAATATATTTGGCTGATGTTGGGTTTAGCTTTACAAAAAATGCAACGCTGTCAGAACTTCCAAAGCCAGAATTTTTGATGGCTTTTATTGTATCAGCAAATGTGTTTGTGAGAAGAAGAAATGTAATACAGTATGAACTTTGCTTTTTGTCAGAAAATCGTAAGAAGCCATCGCTCAGTTGCAGCTTTTCTGTCTCCAGCATTTCATTAATGCTCTGGTGCAATTCTTTTACAGTATGAGTAGTATATGTGTTTGCTTGTCTGAAATCATGTTGTGGGAATGAAATTTGTGTATTGGGTGAGAAAACAATATTTATGACACAAGAGTTGTCTAAGGATACTGGCAGAAGCTGACATGAGCAGTAAAGAAATTTTAACATTTCCAGCCAAATCGGAAAAACAATTTTGAAAATATTGATATTCATTTTGCTAAGCTTAAAAGAATTCAGAAGTTTTGAAATTCAATTCAAAGATATATAGACGGGGTTGTCTTGATTAAATGCGTTGCTCGCCCACTCTGGAAAAACACTGTTTAAATGTAGGAAGTGCTATCGCTGCGGGTACTTTCACATGAAAAACTTTTAATTATACTTAAGTAAAGATAGTCGGTCTATTAAGTTGGCATAATGGAGAGCTTCTCATTTGGATAATGAGACTACCTCAAACAGCCATTAGGAAATGTTAGAGATGGCATGTTCGTGATAGTTATCGAAGTATTCACATGAGTATATCATATATTGTTAGGATAAACCCACACCAAACTGAAAGCTTCATAAAATAAGCATTGTCAGAAATCCGTGGTTTTCTTAACACGGGAAGAAAAATTGTTACCCCAACTACTCCAATTCTGTGGACTTCCCTTGTTATTTTCACACTATTTACCCCGTGTTATGCCCACCAAAATGTAAGGATTGTGAATTGTAGTACGGGCCTTTGAAAATACCTATTCTTGATTTGTACACCAGGAATTCCTACATCAAAATAAACTTCTGCTTACCTTAAGACTTCACGTGTTGAAAATTGTCCACTCCATGACAACTTCTCACCTTAAAATTACTATATAATTGTTTGAGCGTAATTTCCACTTTTAGCACTTCTATCATCATCAAAAGACTATTCATAATTACATTCTTAAGTTGAATCGATATCGAAATCAACAAAAATTGGCATTTACGATAATATGCATTTTAGATTTTGCAGCTTGCATTTTCTGGATTCTGGGAATATCAATATTTTTTTATTCTTTGAGTAATTTCCGACACCTTGATCATAAATCTTTCACCCGATTCAATCTCATTGTAATTCAGTCTGAGCTTGCCCTGTTCACTGCTTGTTTTCCCCAGGTCTACTTGAGCATTGTGTTAACAAATATGCAAATATAAAATTCAGTTTTCGACATACAATATTTCACATATATATTTGAGTGTGAAGTAGTGGGCTACACTACTTAAAGATGAAAAGGGACTATTGGTTGTCACATTAACAGATAAAGGGTTAATTGACTGACCGCAACCAGTGGTCAAATAGATATATCATATTAGCACAACATAATAGAGGTATCCAGAATGTGCAATGTAATAAACCTTAGCGCTCTACAGAAGGGAAAAGATTGGGTACAACGCGGTAACTCCACTCCTTCTTAGTATTTAAAAAATCCTTTAATGACTTATTTAGTTATTAAAAAAAGTTATTTGATGTTAATTTTTATTTGTATAAGTACGCTTGTAATGAATATATCAAATTATTTACATTAATTACATCTCGATTCCAAGTTTGTATATTCAAATTGCAATTACCATTAACCAGAGTCTTTTATATTGCTTTTCACTTGTATTTCAACTAACTGGATGCCGCTACTCGGACTAATACAAAGTTTATTACTCATCTTAGTTTGAAATCTAAAAAAGTTCCTATAATATCTAATAATTTGTTTAACGGACAGTGCATCAAATGTATCAATCAGTTTTATCCAAGCCGTAATCTTTTTAAACATTTCATCGTTTGATTCCCACAAACCTACAAAAACGCTGATGCTTAGTCCTACTCCCAAAGAGATAAATATTGATAAGGTGTTCCCATCCAATGATATTTTGCGGGGTGACTCCTCCTTCTCAAACTTTCCCTTTGCAAATGAGTTAGACATATTCATAACCGCTCTTTTTATATTCCCTTGTTGACGAAATGCCTGTAGACTTTTAAAATGCATAAAAATTCCGGATGACCAGATCGTTTTAAATCTACGGTATACCCAATCAGATCCCCAATTGATTATGTTAAATCCCCAAAAGTCTGGCAATATTGATTGCGAACTTGTTGAGATGATCTTGTTTAACAATTCCATTTTCAGCTTGTACTCATAAATCTCAACAGCATCAGACCAGTCCAAAATAGCTTTGCGATGACAAGAATTCACCATAATCTCGAAATGCGATTTGGCCTTAAAATCTTTATCTGGTACAATGGCTGCATTTCCAATGCGTCGAAAGAGTCGAGCCATTGATGAAACTTTTATTGTCGTTGTTTGGTCTAAATCACGCACAAAATCGGCCAGCAT
This sequence comes from Willowsia nigromaculata, assembly GCA_034700605.1. NCBI lineage: Eukaryota > Metazoa > Arthropoda > Collembola > Entomobryomorpha > Entomobryidae > Willowsia > Willowsia nigromaculata. Next base: position 11,711 of record JAQIXX010001517.1, read on the forward strand.
GGATTTTGTGAGAAAATTGCAGTAGGCCAATTTGTGTCCACGATTCACACATTTTGTAATGGGATTGTCAATATCTCGATATATAATATTTTGTGGTTTTGGTTTCACATAAATTGTGAAATTTCGTTCAAGTAATTCATCAAACTGAGTAAAAAATATGGTTTGTTTGGGAGCAGTCAAGTCAGAAATGTTGTCGCCCACATAAAAGAAACTAATGATTAGAATTGACATTGTCCACAGTTGTATTGGCACTTTAAATTTATTAGAATTGATTTCTTGACCTTGATAAAAAATTACTCGAAAAACTGCAGTGGCTGCTTGCAAGTATCTCAAAATAAAGTTACCCTTACGAAAGCCTACATTTTGAAGAACAAATGCTAAAATCATCACATTTAAAGAGACAAAAATTAGAATCCAAGTTGGTATATCAAAAGCAGAAACAAATCCCCAAAAAGAAATATTTTCTTTGATGTATCCTCCGTCACATGTTAAAAACTGGAGAAACGTCACATCAGTTATGAAAGTTGGAAATCTTCCCGATATTATACCAAGAGTGGTAAGTGGTAGTTTCATTATCTTAACAGTTGTATTTGTTGCGGCGGCAGCGAAAAATATTTGAACTTCCAGCTTATCATGAAGTGGGCTGCTTGTCTCTAAGTTGTGCAGGTTTACTTTTGTTAGATGTCTAGCAATATTTTGGTAGTAGAGCCACACTGGCGCATTTATGATTTTGTTTGTGATCTCGAAAGTGGCCGATATTTGACTTAGATTTTTGTTAGCTATAATCCAGTTCTCTTCACTGGACCTAGTTTCTCCACAGTTGCAATAAGCACAATGAACAAATATTTTGGTTTCTAGTTTGATGTTATGATTTCTTGAAATCCAAACCAACACATGGTTGTAAGGCGTGTACATAATTCTTAGCCGTCGAAGAGCAACCTGAATAAATTGATTTGCTTGTTTGAGAACAGAGCGTTTATCATTGTTAAGAATTATTTGAATATGAATATCCGGTTTTCGGAGGAATGCTTCATGACCCATAATTACTGGAGAACTGTGTGATGAAATTTGATAAAATCTCTGACTAGCAAGCGGATTCATGAAAAATATTGGGTCAAATTGAGAGAGAAATCGTTTCATCCATTGATCCGTTTTTGATGATTTTTTTTGAGTTTTGGAGAAAGTTGGTGGGAAATTCAATGAGGAGGTAGATATGAACAATTTGGGTGCAATGATGCAGTACTGCTGCAAGTTTGTGCTGAACTGCAGAATTATCCTTCATTGGTATTGATCTTTTTCCAAGATTTATGGCGTTGATGTCGTCTTGTCTTTCCCAATAATTGTCACTAGGAGACGATATGACAACACCTGTTTTCATTTCAGGTAGGTCACAATTCTCATAATTCACCAAATGAAGTAAGGTCGTTTTGAAAGCCAGTGGTGACAGGAGTTCAGAAATGATGCCTGGCTCTACATACTTTTTCAGATTGTCACAACTGAAGCAAACGTGAATATTCCACATCAATAATGCTACAAAAGTTAGGCAACTTGCAAAGGCCATCTTTAGCAAATATAATGTCAGTAATTATCTTTCCTAAATACAAAATCGGAATATTAAACTGAAATAAGCAAAGAAGGTTTCATCTACTCCAGCAAAATTTTATTCAGAATAACAAGACATTCACGCTACAAATTGTATTAACAAGACGCAGATAGTGTATCTACTTATAGTTAGTAAACTAATTAATTTGAAATTAATCATCAAATCGTAGTCATGTTGTCGGAGAAAAAACCTCTTTTAAATAGTCATAAGCTTGGATGTGTCTAAGTGGATTAGAAAATCTAAATTACAAATTCATACGCTTCTTAGACAACCACATGACTATTTTCTATTACAACTCTAGCAGCAAAATTTTATTCCAAACAACAAGCCGTTCATCCTTAACGTTATGCTAGCAAGACGCAAATATTACTTTCAAATTAATTGTTTTGAAATTATTCATCAAATTGAAGGCTTGTTGTCGGAGAATGTCAACGCTTTGAAATATTCATTACTTGTGAGTGGATTTAAAAATCGACATAACAAGCTCATAAGGATTATTGCAACCACGCTAAAGCCTAGATAAATTAATTTCCATCACAGCTTTAGTATATGGTTTCGTTTTTCTTTACTTTAAGTAAAGTGTCTTTCAATTAAGGATTTCGGAAAAATGGCTGTTTGTCTTAGAATTCACTCAAAAAATTTATAGGATATCTTGTTACTTAATTATAATTTTATGAGGCAGTTAATTATGAAGTCTACTAATCTTAAATTAAAACAATTATTTGCTGTTAAAGCTTTAAAGCCTAGTTCAATTAAGATTTGAGTTCTATTTCTATCCAAAAACCAAAAATTTGTTGAGTGCTATCACAAGCTAAATGTCAATCAACTCAATGTGACTCTTATCACTGAGTACGTTATGTTGAAAACACGGTATCATTGGTATCCTAAACTGCATGAAATTTGTTTGGTTGGGCTGAATTGAGTTACATAAACGTCATATTACAATATCACATTAAAGATTTTTTCAATACTTTCATTATTTCCGTGGTTTAGTTAGTGACTCCAAAAAATGCATAATTTCTTGAAGCGTAATATGTTTTACGCATAAAATCTCGTAATTAGTACTCCCAGATCAATAATTTGTCTATGTAATTCAAAAGTTTAGCCAATACTGAAGTGAAATGAGTTAAATATTTGATTTTGCTAACAAAATTTAAAGCCATAAATATGGATACTCTTTCCAGCGAAGGAGACTTAACAGTTTTTCTTTGTATTTCCTGAAATTCAATTGGTCAAAAAATCCACGACTTTAAAAATATTGCGACTTTGATTCGCTTAAACAAATTACAACTCATTTTCTGTAAACTTCATCTCATATTTTGTCAAGCTTTACTTGAAAATAATCGCTCACACGTGATTTATGAAGCATTTGCAAGCCTTTCATCAACAGTAACGCTGACTGTTGTTTTAATTACAAGGGCATATCCTTTAAAAAGTTCAAACTGAACTTTAAATCTCGCTCCAATTGAAATATCAAGCCCTTATTAGTTCCTTTTAGCCAACGAGAGCAGAATATTTAAGATTAAAAAACTCAGTTTAAGCTTTTTTAAAATGGTATGTCTATCTAAACGAATAGGATTTTAAAATCCATTCATCTTAACTGCTAGATATTGTTCATGCGCTTAGCGCAGGAACATCTGGCCTTTCTAATATGACATATTTAACTTATGCTACGCCATATCGTAATAATTTAGTAGCGCGTGGGTAGTCGGAATGTTTATACCTACCACGCTATTGAAATCTCATATCCTACATCGCCCCGGTTGGCAAAGCAAACATGTATAAGAGAAACGTAACAGGTATGTACCCAAAATTGAAAATTCGGAATTCATTTGTTTATTGAGCATTGAGTAAATTTTGCTTGCCAAACTTTCAACATGATTGCTAATGAATTAAAGCAGCCACAAGCATAAGAGTAAAGACGAACACGCTTATATAAATGTTTTCAAGCATGAGTAGATAATAAAATACCCGACAAATTCATTTAAATGACAAATGTGCCGTATTCTTCTAATACTTCGTTCACAGCGAAGGAATTTAAGGAAAGGTTTGTTTTCAGCTTTGCAAAAGCTCCAATATATGTACCACCATAGGGTATAAAAACTTAAAACCGTGATTTAAAAACTTATTTGGGTCTTAATTTACTAAATTTTTAAAAAACAGTTGAGTAAAATATATGAAAACATAAAAACTGAATAAGTTTGAGAAAAACAGACAATCTGTAACAACAAGCATTCTACAAATCGTACTACAATCAATTAAAATTTTCACAACGAATACGATAAAGATGACGTTCGTCAGCATGAAGTGGATTTTGTTAGCGATTTTATTTTTCAATGCAAATTGTGAAGAACAGAACAGCACTGACCTTAAAATTGGGGCTTTGCAAAAGAGTGTTAACTTATTTCTGGAGACTCTATCGACTTCTGAGGAGGGGTACGAAGTATATTTTCATTTTACTGCCGTCCAATACTGTGAAATGCGGTACATCAGCACTTCACTTCGATACGTGATACACAACAAAGGAATCAAAAGCTATTTACTTTCCAAACACAACATGAAATTTCTTCATCCATTTTCCATCGTAATTGCTGGCTACGAAACATTAAGTTAAGAAGAGTGGTGGCCCTTTAGTATGATTAGCATGCACACTTCTGCACTAATTGTGATTCTCACCCTTAAAACAGAAGATGTGATACCTAGATATGCCAGTAAGCAGTACGAGGAATTTAGAAATTTTCCCGAAGTTCAAAGGAAAGGAAGTTTTGATGGTTCAGTAATGAGCAGATTTGTCAATCCTTCGATTCTCCACAGAAAATACTTTTTGCTTGGAAATGGTCGAAAGGTTAATTTTCTCTTAGCTAAGACGCATCCAGACTACTTTTGGAGGTATAATGAGGACAACCTTTTCTGTCAGCATCTTCACACAATCAACCCAGAGAACTATGTTTGCAATCGGTTCATATTGTCTTCAATTTTGTTGTCCAACCAACACAATGTTTCGTTCACTCACATCAACCGACTTAATAGAACAGCTTTTGACAACATTGTAATAACATGGAATGGTCAGTACATGCTTATGCCAACTGCTTATCCAATTTATGACACAAACATATTTAACCAATACTGGCGTCATTCTGGATGTATTGCATATTACTTTGAAGAAACTATGTTTCTCTATTGTGTGAACGAAACTAGTGGGAAAGACGCAGGATGGATAAATGTTGTACCCTGGTATTCTCCTTTTACCGTTAGTATTTGGATCTGTACATTATCTGTACTTATATCGATTGCATGCTACATCAGGAGAAGGGTTAGGAACCGCGATCAAAACTTTTTAATACGCAGAGTTCTTCACGTCGTCGAAGTTTTCATCGGACAATCAGGCGATCCAAACTTCAACAAAGTGTCGTTATGCGTCCTTCTCCAGTTTGTGGGACTGTTTATGTGCCAGTTTTACGGGAATGGAATTATGAGCGTTCTCACTGTCCCTGATCGTTTTCAACCACTCGAAACTCTTAGTGAAGCTCTTTCTGCTGAATACAAGATCATATGGAATACTTATGTTAATACTAGAAAGTTATATGACCAATTTTACCAGAAATTCAAGGCTCGAGGTTTGCTGGATAAAATACATACAAGCTTCCGTGAATTTAGGTTTTCTAACAATCTGGATGAAGAAATATCTACACTACTTACCAAGAAATTCATGTGTCCATTCTTTCAAAATAATCGAGAACAAATATTTTTATTGCAATTATACAAGAGCATTCTCGTTGAGGAGCGGAACTTGACTCAAGCGGATTGCTTCGTGATTCCAGAACAAATGGATACTGAGACCCTGTTTGCTGAAATGTATACGGTGAACCGACACTGGATGATGGAAACCTTCTCTCGAATTACTGAGAGTGGGCTCCCTGAAAAGTGGGACCACTGGCAAGACATAGCAAAGAGATACTGGTGGGAAGTTCAGATCAAAGATCCAAATTTAAACGAGGTTGTGCCTGGACAGCAGCTTATTCTCCCTGATATTCTAGGCATTCTGTTGATATGCTCAGTGTTTTGTATGACAGGTCTCATTTGTTTCGTTGTCGAGATGAAATGGTTTTCTAAATGCAATATAAGCAAAATGAGTGTTTTTAGAATATCTAACAAGGTCAAAATTATGAAACAAGTAATTCCAAAGTTGGAAATAAGTTCTAGGAAGAAGACAAACCTTATCGAAGCTGCTGGCACAAAAATTTGTAAAATTTTATGGTTTTTGGGATGTAATATGAACGAAAACTTTGCGGTAAAAAAGTTGTCAAAAAGTAATTTCAGAAAATTAAAAATCTGCAAAATTACTCTGAAAACGATTATTTTAAGAATCAAAACTATCCTTTTGAAGGGGCTGGTAAAGATAAAAAGTATTTGGCAAATATGAGCAACAGCTCCACCAAACGGTTAACTTTAAGGGGTATCCCAGTAAATTGGTAAATTGCTACAAAGGTTGTAACAAATAGCATATGAACACCAAATATGCACTAAAATACCCTACTAATAATGTTTATTGCAATAAGCGATATGGATAATAAAATTAAGTAGATTAAAGTACAGTTATAAATTAAATTTTAGATTTTTTGTAATAACTTTAAAGAGAAGTAAATATTCCTTCAATGAGTAGTTTTAAACCTAGCGAGCGCAGTAAAAATCTCATATTTTCAAATCCTAGTTTTTGATACACTGTTCGATACCTTGTCTCAAAAGTAGTTACTCTGCAAATTATGAGACTTGTAGCTACTCTCTTTAAGAAGCAATTAGCATTGGAATCAGTAAATGTCATTAATGTTCAATTTGAGTGTGGGTTTTGGTAAAACTTGTGATATATCTATTTGATTGCAACAAAGCCAAAAACACAAAATTAATGTCCATGCGCCACTTTTCTTTCTCTTTTAGATGCAAATTTCAGATTTGAAATCGGTCAAGTAAGTTCTGATCTACAGTGTCTCAAAAATTGCAATTTTGCCATTTTTTCTTGCTTGTCTAAAACATCTAGTTTTATCTCAGCTGAAATACAACTAATTTGCATGTTCAATACATGCTTCAAAAGAGCACAACCTTTTGTTATATAAACATGAACTTTTATGATTTTGAGTGTTACTGGTTTGAATTTATAGACGAAGAAAGTTTTACAATTATGGTTTTAAAAATATAACAGAAAAAATTCAAAATGTCATTAAATTGCTATATTCACATTAATGAAAAATCTGAGATGGTACATTTTAGAGTTTTTTATGAGCTTTTGATTGATACTAAAATTGTAAAAACCAAAAAAGGAAGAGATCCAGACTATTTGAAGAGTACTTTACTTAATATTTCAAGTGTTTCAACTAAAAAGCGCGTACAATCATGGTTTTAGCAATTATCATTCATGCATTCCATCAAACTATTCATTTCTGCTGGTTTACACTATGAGAAATATAGTACCACGGTTCTAAGTATAAATCCAATAAAATGATAGGTTTGAATATATATAGATATGTAAAAGTCTTTATGTGTCGTTATCAGTCAAACAATGTTTTCGTCAAGATGTTACAAGAATTTATTATATTTTAGAAACAAATGTGTGAGTGTACTGCAGGTATGTATTTCTTTAAAATGTAGAGTATTCCTTCTGTCGTTAATCTGGAAAAATATGTAGAAAATTTATACAATCTTTCTAAAGTCTACTGATGTGAGAAATCAAGAAGTAATGTTTAACTAAAAAATCAAAATCAAATTGTTTCATATTTTTATCAGCAACTCTTAATCGCATCGTTTATATGCATAGCGTTACAAACATTTGAGCAACTAAGCAACGAGTGGTATGTTTCATTATACGCGATTTCCTAATTGGCAAATATAAGTTTATAAATTTATTTAGTGTAAAATGTTTGACATGTATGTTTATATATGCTCCTCTTAATACATAATTCTTCCAAGTAAAATATGATGTCATTATAATGCTTAAATTAAAATAAATCAAAAAGAATTCAAGTTTCTTGAGCATCATTTTTGGTCCGCGACCCCTTTTTTGCATAAAATTTCAAAACTATATATTTTTGTTCAGGTTTCCCAAAAACGTAACATTTAATTTAATTTTGTTAATATGTAAACTTAAAGTGCAATATTGTCCCCTTATATCCTTCAACGGAACACAAAAAGCAAAAAAATATGCAAAGTTACCAGAAAAACGTAGTTTTATACAAATTTTTTTAAAAATCAAATCGCAGCCAATTTAAAAGGCAAAAGTAATTCCTTTTGTCTAAAACTACATTAATATTTGCAGGTAATGAATATTTACCTCCGTAAGTGCTAATAAGACACATTTGAACAATTTCAAATAACACAATGACTTGTTTGCTTAAAACCGTCACTTTTCGCGCAATCCGTTTTCGCAAACCTTGTCTCATTCAAATCGTTTTTGTGCAAAGTGTAGTTTACGTATTGTAACAAGTAAGCACTCGTTTCGTAGCTAAGAAAATTTGTTAAATGTCTATATCTCAGATTTTTGAAATTCCGTTTTAGTTGGAAGTTATATAGCTTCAAAGTTTTTGGGGTGTGATTTGATAGTTTTCGGATAAGTTTTCATTTAAGCAGCCATTAGCGCTGGGTAAGCTTGTATGCCAAAACTTTCATCATCATACAATAACGTACACATAAGCTCTCTAAAACGCTATTTGGAAGTTCTCAAAGTTCTCACGTTATGAAGTTACGGGGTCAGGAATAAAGAATTTCAGAAAGAAAAAGTTTCCCAAAATTTTCTTTCTTCGATATTGAGGACAAATCTCAACCGTTTTACATGATGTTTTCACTATTAGATAGAGCACTCTTGAAACTTCTTGGAACCATTTTTAGACGTAAAATGTTGTTGTATTTAGCTTGTAAAAATCCATTCGCATTTTCGGAATCGTGCTAAAAATTTGGAAATTACCTTTTTACCAGTTCCAATTTTGAAGAATCCGTGATTTCAGGACATTTTCAGATTTAGCGACTCAAACTGACCCTGTCTGCAAATTTTTGGAAAGTTTGCTTCAAAACTTTCCATAATATTAGGGTTTAAATACACAAAAGCCCGATTTTTACTGTTTTTGTAAAAACATCGCCCCAGAAGCGTTTAAAGCCCTAAAACTTGATAAAATGATGTTTTACACCATTGCTTACTATAATGGAACAAAAATATATAGTTTTGAAATTTTATGCAAATAAGGGGTTGCGGACCAAAAATGATGTTCCTATCATTTTGCAAATGCCGAAGCATCTTTTAACACCGGATGTGTTGAAAATTTGAGAAAGTTCGAATAAATGTTTGCATGATGTGTTTTTGGAAATTGTTTCATTAAATGATTCACAGAAATTTTAATATTCCTCATCATTCCAAGTGATTACTATTGAGCTGAGATAATATTTATAATGCCACTTATCAAATTAATTGTAACTCCCAGGAGAAAATAAGGAATTTGTAGACAAAAGTGTTTCTTTAAAAAAAATAAAGAGATATTGGTTCCGTAACAATCCATAAACGAAAAAAATGCTGAGTAATTTTACAAGTTGAACCTCCTCATCATAGTTTGGTTTATATAAGGTTGCTGATATTGTATTGCACGAATTTCGTTGTTGTTTAACCGTGGTTTGCTCGCGAGCTGAAATAGTCTATGCATTATGCAAAACAAGTAATCTGTTAAAAACTCGTATGTATGCATATTAGCACTATCTTTTATGTCTAGTTAGTTTTCTCGAGTTATATAATAAAAAAAATTTCATTTCTTAATGCTATATTTAACTTAAATCTTTGTGCTTTTATTTTCCCATAAAAACAATCAAATTTTTCATTCCTAATGTAAATAGAGAAAGTTAGAATATAAAATAAATTTTGAAATGTGAATTTTATTAACTCTTACGACACCTCGAACTTTATGTAATTAATTTAGTTCTTTAATTTAATCATTTACATTAAGTTTAATACTAAACTCTATAATTTTTAGTAGCATGCAGAATATTATATTAAAAACTTGCAATGTTTAGCGATTTTTAATAGAAAACTTCTGCAGGGTTCGGATATATAATTTATGACACAAAATTGACAAAGATGACACCAACTTGATTGCAAGAGGCGTAACCTTTAGGGAGCAGTATTTTGCAAAATGAAAGGACCCAACAAATGTTCCAAAACCAAATAAAGCTAAAGCAGTTACACCTGGCACAGACCACATGTTAAGCTTCTTAGCAGCCCGAACTGATCCCAGCTCTTCCATATTCACACTCTGGCGAATAACTTTAAGTCTTGTCCAGCTTTTCAATCGCGTAAGCTTCCCAAGAAATCCCATCGCTTCCCAGCGTGAGTATAGGACATGCATACGATGAGTTCCATATCCCCAAATTCTAAAACCCAATTGCGACATGTATGGGTGAAATGTACTAATGTCATGTCTTCTGCATACATATTTGTCCTCAGCTATCCAAATATTGTCACCCATTAAATCATACATTACATCAAACACAGGGTGCGAAAATGAAGCATACATAAGTTTTTGCGATGTTGCTTCCTCTAGAAGCTTTAATATGCCTTTCTTTTCAATCGCATCCGAATCCACAACTGGTTTGAATACTTCCATGATCCCACGTCCTCCAGTATATTTTCCAATGGATTCTGCAACATCTGAAGGAACCAATATTTCAAAAAAGGGTACAAGGAACGACATAATACTTGGTAGAGCAATGCTGTATTCCCCTATAACAAATGTGGATACATCCGGAAATTCATTCAGTGCCATCAAATCCGAAGATACCCAACTTTGATGACAAGTTGACAAGAAAACCATTGAAATCGTGATGAGACCAATTGGTACTTTCAAATGACTATAGCGGCCTGACTGTCCAACAAGCGGCCATAGTATATCTAATCCTTTGAGTAAGCTTTTGTAAACAAAACCGTACAAAAAAGCGGATCCAAAAAGAAATACCCAAACGGCTGGGTTCACTGCAGTTATTTGGTTGTAATCAAAATACGAAATGTCATCAGCATTCAAACAAACTATTACACGCTCTGCTATGTTGAGTTTACTCCTAAGCATAAAACCACGTGTATCAGCGATACGGAGAGGTATTCTCTGAAACAGGCTTTCAGTTGCAACCACATTTGTAAACCAGGCTGCTGTTTTCCATTCATCTGGGGGAACATCCAAAATGTTCGGAGAAATCGTTACGTTAAGAACTTGTTGCAGAGGAGATAATAAAATCAATTCCATATAGTCACATATTTTCAATAATGCGATTATGTTTTCCAGAGACTCTTGAGTGCCAACGTGTGTCTTTAGACAAATATCTGTGCCTCCAATTATTGGAGAGCCGGGCACTGAAAAAGGTCCTTGAACACGGACATGTTTCCCATAGCCCTTGCTGTTTAGAGAAAGGCTATATTTTATTACAATATTGTAAAAAGTAGCTCCATTAATAGACTTAAACTTGCTTCTAGGGCAAAAGTAGCAATAAACTGCTATTTCCCTACTGGTCTCATCAAAAAATACGATGCTAGCATGGAATGTGTAGACGTCACCAAAATACATGAGTTTTGAGAATCCATAGAGAATAAATCTGGCTAAGGTTGGGTTTAGCTTTACAAAGAATGCAACGCTGTCAGAACTTCCGTAGCCTGATTTTTTAATGGAATTTATTGTATCAGCAAATGTGTTTGTGAGAAGGAGAAATGTAATGCAGTAGGAACTTTGCTTTTTGTCAGAAAACCGTAAATAGCCATTGCTCAGTTGCAATTTTTCGTTTTCGAGTATTTCAGAAATGCTAAATTGCAATCTCTTTACATTATGAATAGTATATGTATTTGTTTGTCTGAAATCATATTTTGGGAATGAAATTTGTGTACTGGTTGACGAGACAATATTTATGAGACAAGAGTTGTCTAAGGATATAGGGAGAAGTTGACATGAACAGGGAAGAAATTGTAAAATTTTCAACCAAATCAGGAAATCGATTTTGAAAATGTTGATGTTCATTTTTCTAAGCTTAAAGAATTTAGAATTTTTTAAATTCAATTCAAAGATTTATAGACGGGTTTGTCTTGATTAAATGCGCTGCGGGCCAACTCTGTGGAGAAATACTGTTTAAATGTAGGAAGTGCTTTCGCTTCTGGTACTTTCACAAGAAATACTTTTAATTAATTACACTTAAGTAAAGATAGTCGGTCTATTAAGTTGGCATAATGGAGAGCTTCTCATTTGAATATTGAGACTACCTAAAACAGCCATTGGACAATGCTAGAGATGTTATGTTCGTGATATTTCTCGAAGTATTCACATAAGTATAATATGATATACATAATGATAGAATAAACCCACGCCAAACTGAAAGTTTCATAAGATTAAAGTTGTCAGAAATCCGTTGTTTTCTTAACATGGAAAGAAAGATTCTTGTTACCCCGGCTACTCTGTGGACTTCCCTTGTCATGTTCATACTATTTACCTTTTGCTAATGAACTAGCAAAATGGGAGGATTGTGTATCGTTGTACTGGCCTTTGTAGAAGACCTATTCTTGACTTGTACACCAAGCATTCCTACAGCAAAAAAAAAAACTTCTGCTGACCAAGTCCATAACACTTGACGTGTTGAAAATTTTCTACTTTTTGGCCACTTCTCGACTTTGAAATAGTATTTATTTTTTTTTATGTTATTTTCTCTTTCAGCACTTATAATTATCATCATCTAACGACTACTTGTATTTACATTCTAAAGTTAAACGCCAATCGAAATCCAAATATTTAGCATTTCGTATAAATTATTGAGATCATGCACCTTGCATTTGCTTGATTTCAAGGGATACCTCGGACGCTTTGGTAATAAATCTTGCTCCCGATTCAATCTCATCCCGACTAAAATTATTTAATACTGTCCGTTCTGTCAAGTTTATCTCATATTTTGTCAAACTATAATTGACAATACTCACTTATTCGAGATGTGGAAGGGTTTGTAAGCTTCGTTTAATTAATTAAGTTCCAATATTCTGAAGTAATGGTAACTAGAATGTGACACATTTGCACTTTATACAACTTTGTCAGATATACCCATGCTCAAGCCTGCAAAAACATTTCATCCAACGTGACAATCCTCCTGTGTTTTCCTCGTGGCTGCTTGAAATTTGTAGAACCACATTTTACAGCACGGGTACATATATTTTCCAATGTTATCAAACTACAACATTAACATGTAGAGGCCGTGAATAATGACAATCTTGCTCTACATAATATGGCATGTAAAACTTATGCAAACTTATATCGGAATAATTTAGTGACACGTGGGTAGCAGAAATGCATATACCTGCCATACTGCCATGTAGTTAAAACCCCATATCCTACATTGCCTCACTTTGCAAAGCCAGAATATATGAGAGCAATGAAAAAGGTGTGTACCCAAAATTTTAAAACCATTTAATTATTTTAAAGGGACAAGCTCAGTTAGACGGCTTTAAACATGTGTAGAAGATGGATTGCCCAACGAAGTCATTTAAATGACAAACGTGTCATATTCTAATAACACATCTTCCGCAGCTACAGAAGTTAATATAATAATTTATGCATCACTTGTATTGTGAGGCAAAAATTTGATACCAAATTTATGTCTCACAACAAATGCCTTTTAAAAGTTAAAGACATTTAACACGTTTCTACATTTTATTTGTTTTTCTTTCATTATTGCGTAAATCTTAAACTTCCAAGTTTCATCACACAATTATTAGTGGGCCAAAAAAAATATTTTCGCAGGTAGCTTTGTATCCTTTTAATATGTAACCATTCAGCAGAGTTGATTGTGAAAATTCCCGTGGCAGCACTAAAGATTTTTTAAGAATTCTAAGAAGCCAAACTGAAGATATACTATTTATTGTTAATCAATGCATACGTATTGAACCACAGAGAAAACCATTCAATAGTATGGATTTGTAAAGCTATTTATCACTTGCAGATTTATAATATTAATTACTGTTATTGTTTATTGAGCTTCTAATTAAGAAAGTACAATCCAGTACTATAAGCTCAAGAGATATGGCACACTAATTTTGCTAGCTTTAGCGAGATTGTCAATGTGATTATTAGTTCTGAGTCGTCTCTGAAACCTTGATCAGAAGTTTTGCAAATCGAGTCAATCTCATCACAATTTACTTTAGTTTGAGATCACTCTGTTGCTACTTGTTTTCTCCGGATTTACTTGTGCATCGTTTTGAAAGAACTACAGACTTTAGTCTTTGAGCAACAATATATTGATTTTGATTTATATGAGTGTGAAGCAGTGAGCTACACTACTTAATAAGAAAAAGAGACGAGGGTTATCATGAAAGGGATAAGGGTTACCCGACTGATATCAGACAAGTAGATTATGGGAATACTACTTACTATTAGACTGAAACACGCAATACAGTCATATTCGGGTCACTATAATATTTACGAAAATCTTTTAGTATCTGTATTACTTTTCCGAAATCTTTGTGTCGAAGTTTTTTAAACAGTCGAAATATACATATAAACGAAAAAAAAATTGTTTCGAATTACCATATTGTCGAGCATATGTAAATTCGGAAATAAGTAGAATTCTTTTCCGGATCCCAACTTCCTTTTCACAATATGTAATTGCATACGATGAGATCATAGTCAGTATAGCTTTATCATTTTCATAGTTTTAGAAGTAGCAAGTTATCTGCTAGATATTTATGCAGGATGGAAACCAAAACTGTAGACATTGTCCCTGAGCAGGCAGTTAATTTCAGTAAGCAACCTAGGAATTGTCAAACGTCAGCACAACAATAAGTTATATATTTTTTGAAGAAATGTTAGTTGTATTTAATATTATCCGCAAAAAAAGATCAATCTGTTCGGGTAGAGCTGTGATAAAGTATGGTATTACGATTGAGGTGACACAATCATATTTACGTAGGATTACCGAGCATGTGTGTGTAAGTGTATTTCCTATACATAATACCATTAAAATATTCAAAGTGATTGTTATGAGGTATTGCATACAATCCAATAATTTTGGTCATGTATGTGACATTGACGCTTATGTAACGGAATTTTGTTTGTTACTAAATAAGTTATCTTTCACATATGGATATGTTTGTAATCAGCCTGAATCATGCCCAGAATATGTAATTAAATCAAAGATTGTCCTGTTAAACTTTGAATGGGCTAATGTCAAAGCCTTATGTCAAACAATTAGATCTGCATCCTCTACGATTAAACATCCTCTATTACATTGCCAGAAGTAAGCGCGTTGAAATATGTTTATGTACTTGTGAAATGTAGTTTTAAAACTCCAAATCTACAAATTTCGTCAAATTTCCATTCGACTATGTAATTTCAACTAAATATATTTCGTCTATTTAATTTCGACACAATTATTTTTCGCTTATTAGCTTGTTTCGGAAATGTAAATTCGGAAATGTATTACAGATACTAAGTAGCTTTCGTAAATATTATTGGCTCCCTCATACTCCAGTGCTAGGCAGAATGAAAAAGATTGGGTACAATTTGATAACTCCACATTAATCTGAACAATTTTGGATAATGGTTATATGATGTAAACAAACAAAAAACCGTGCCAAGAAATTCATTGGATAGATTGTTTGAGAAGATATGGAAAAGTTCTTCAGATTCCAATTCTTTTTAAGTATAAAAGTTCTATATTTGAATACATTTTTAGTTCATTTTTTAAAGATTTACATCTATAATCAAATAAAAAATATACGACAGATATTTTGTGAATCTGATTCCTAAGGAAAAAGACTTTCGTTATATTATACTGTGTTTTTTTCTACCAAATAGAACGAGAGTTTAACGTCCGCTAAAGGTCTACCAGGTCTTAATAAATGGCCAAACTGGTTCAATTTGTTTGCCTAGTCTAATTCTTGTAATGAGTAACTTTTTTTCGAGGGACATCACTTTTTGCATCGTGTTTTAGAAATTCATTAATTTTTGTGTCAACTTGATAAGCTTCATCAGAGAAGTCGATAAATACCAGATTTTTCAATTTTGGTGCAATCTGAAGACCATAAATACCAAAAAACAAAAAATTGGAAAAATGCACTTTGTTCCTTATACAATTTCTGGAAAAGTCTAATATTTTGCACGATTGTAAATCATGCTAGGATGCATATACACTCGTAAAATTCATGATATTTAATCAAATTTGCAACTCATAAAAATTAATTTTTCAAAATTTTTCATGGAGCATTGTATTTTTGTGTCTCATAAAACGCTTATACAAACAAATTAAAAAACTAAGAGGTATACAATTAAGCATTTTGTTTGCTCTACAAGATGCACTAATCAGATTTCCAATATGTTGAGTTTCGTCTCAGCTATCGCATTTATGTTGGGAATTTATTTTTCCAATTTTGCAACTTTTAAAAAAATTCATAAATCCTGTTGAAGTGTATGTAGCAAAACAATTGAACACTCGTTAGAAAGAGCATTAAAAGTTCTATTTACTTCACTCTTTATTTGTTTCAAAACTACGTTATATAATGGTTTTTAAGACGATTGAAATTTTAAAAGATATCCAACTGATTTGAAAATCAATCATAAGTTGCGGTACATAGGTGCCAAACAAAATCTTGAAAGCTAGTTTTGTAGCGCATTTTCTTAACTTGCGATTGATATGTCATGAATTTTACGAGTGTATATGCATCCTAGCATGATATACAATCGTGCAAAATATTAGACTTTTCAAGAAATTGTTTAAAGTATAAAGTGCATTTTTCCAATTTTTTGTATTTTTTGGTATTTATGGTGTTCAGGTTGCACCAAAATTGAAAAATCTGGTATTTATCGACTTCTCTAATGGAGCTTATTTAGTCGACACAAAAATTAATGAATTTCTAAAATACGATGCAAAAAGTGGTTTCCCTCGAAAAACAGTTGCTCTAAGTTGATGTGAATTTAAAAGAGCGATTTATGCACACTTTTGGATTGTAGGTTAAATAACTATAATGAGTTTTAGTACAACAACCATTTCATAATTTTTTTATTCAAATTTCAGTCTTGTGGTTGAGTACAGAGGCCGGAGATGGATTACTACTTTATGGAAACATGTTGCTTTCAGTTAAGGTTTCTCCGATAAAGCAATTGTTGTACGGCGCTATATTTAATGATCTTTTTGTCGAATCCGATGGCTCTACACAGACAAATCTTCATAAGCCGCGACTTGATAAGCTCTGAATCGCATTTGCTTCTGGATTTTTTTATCACCTGAAACATATATATGTGCCTCTTTTCACATTAACAGGGGTTTCTATGAAACGAAGATATACCGAACAAAATATACTGGATAAGCAGCGCACTATGTATCAGTTGTCAATCCTTTTGATAATCAAACGTCTAAATAAAGATCGTGTATTGATCGTAAATCTGACATATTGATGAATACTTTTATGACAATTCAAAACCTTAAACAAATTAGCTAAAAAACTCGTAAATATAAGAACGTTAGTTTTACCACTTTACTTTCCCAATAACGTAAGTTAACAGTTTCTGTTGTTTACGGTAAAATGCTTTTAAAGAAAGATGCCAAACCTGTGGTTATTTCACTTCAGTAGTAGTTAGACAAATGAGACAATTGACATTGAATTCGCAAATCTAAATATCGTTGTAGGCTTTTGTTGAAAAACCCAGGTATGAATGTATTTCTAAAGAGTATTTTTGATTATTGTTGTATCAAAACACTATAATAATTTAACAGAGTAGAACTCCCAAAAATTACTATTCTAGTCAAATTGGTAGCATTTATGTATCAACTGTAATTGTAAACATTAGCAAACTGTGAGAATTGCCGGTGTTTTGCCATTTGAACAAAATGTTTTTGATGGAACTTGTATTAGACGCATACAAAATTTTAAATCCTAACAAAAGATTATTTTAGACACAGGTATGCAATTACACTCGTCATGCCAACTTATGGTTTTAAACACGCTATCTGATTTTATCTGGGCACAATGATAACTATATTGCTGTGTAGTATGGATCACTATATTTGTTTTCCATGGATGATGGTTTAATTTGAATATCCCTGATGGAAGGGTCGTCCTAACTGTAACCTTTGAATAAAGTGCGTAATTGTATATTTCTTGCTTACGCTATAATTTTGGTGAATAACCAGTTTCAACAAAAATTTAAGTTGATTTACATACAGGTAACCTTGACAAGTCCAAAACAAATTAACATTAATAACGCCTTCCAAAATCGTTGGCTATATTTTATTTGACGATAGTTCATCATATTCAACCAACCTTTTCTGAGCAATCCAAAGTTCACAGAAACTTAATGAAAATATTTGGTTTGAAGCTCAGCCAAAAATTTTAAGTTATGGCAATGTATTCTATCTATTTGGCACGCATCACCACTTTCATTCTGATTCACGTAATTTGCACCAAAAAAACGTGTTTTGTTGATTCTCAACTTCTTGATTTTCAAAATTTCTATGCCGCACATCCCAGTGAATTGGAAAAACTGTATGAATTCACTAGCACACAAGAGCCTACAAATTTCTTGGAAATACCAGAGTCCGTTGTAATGAAGCAGCTCAAATATCTATTATCAAACTTGGAAAGTACCAACTGCATATATCTTGTTGACAACTATCTTGGATTCAACATACCAGAGAACCTTTTTCAACCTCTAATCCTTCGTCAACTTATTGAAGGTTTCCTTGAATCCCGAGACGATGACAAATCCGTCGGAGGTCTTGTATATTTTCCAGTAAGGGCTAACAACCGAAATATGTCAAGCTCACAGATATTTCCAAACCCTTGTGTGACTTTAGGTTATGATTTCGGAACTCCAGTTTCAGGTTGCTTCTATGAGATGGATTTCCTCATATACGCATCCAGAATAAAACCATGGAATTGTGAAGTTCAGTTTACCCTTTTTAAGCATGCAGCGTCGGGTGACAAGTATCCAAAAATATTTCATTACCTTCCGTTCTTGAACATTTACGAAACAACGATACCTACCAATGTACCTCCAATCCATATATTTTTTGTAACCGAGAAAGAGCACATGTCATCTACCACTAACACAAGTAAAAATGGGATATCAACGCATCAGTTTATAGCCGATAAACGAAGAGGACACCTACTTTCACATGAAATATATTTTGTTTCGGTAACATCTTCAACCAACTCAAAACTTTATCATATATGTCTGCACTGCATTCCAAAAAAATACATTCAGATAAATGGCACATTCATAAGCAGACATCTAGAAATTCGGAGCAATGATCAAAACATTCCACAAAGTAATAGACAGACTCACATTTTTATAAGATCAAATAGAATAGAGTTTAGCAGGAATATTAAAATATGCAAAAACAATTACACCCAGTCACTATTTTTGCACCCTGTCTCAGCAGCAGATTCGTTAGCTCATGCTTACATGAACATTTGGATGAAAATTCTCAACAATTACACATACACAGTGGACTGGGAGCGATTTTGTGCAAATGGAAAATTGCAAGAAGGAGCCGACATTTCTTTTAATGCACAAATGCAATTAGGTGAAGAGATATACACTGGTAACATTCCTCAACAATATGGGTTTTGGGTTCCAAATTCATTGAGAAGTCTGCAATTCATTGCTTGTGGTGCAGGAGAAAACGATGCGTTGGCCTACCAGCAACTTGTAATTGCTTTTGATCAAAGTACATGGCTGCTCGTTTTCATCACTAGTGTGGCGTTAGGAATTATTTTTAAGTGTCTGAATGTTAAAGGGCATACTGAAATAATGACAAGCGTCTTATACATTGTTAAAGTGTATTTAGAACAAAATGTTGACAACATGATCAGTCAAAGACTTTCATCTCTCAGGTTTGTCCTAGCCACGTTCTTTGTCACTGCCACTATTTTAAGCAATGTATGGAAAAATAACGTATATGAAATGGTTCTACCGAGGACGCCAGTCCCAATTAAGACTTTCGAGCAGCTAGTTGGAAAAGAATTTGTCGCTTACACAAGAGCTATTCCAAATAGGCAGTTTCATGGTTATCAGGCTGACACCGGCCCGTCACATTATGTGAGGAGCGAAAATTTTACGGTTGGTTTAGTGTCTGAACTGGTCTATCTAAAACACTCAACATTCTTTAGAGAAGATGTTGGCAACGAGTTGGATCAGATGGTTTATAACCGGTCATCCTTGCATCCTCAAAAAGATTATTTTCTTAAATCAGCCATTAAATATGTTCAAAATCTTACAAGTGCTGACCATTTTAACAGCTTTGAATGGGAAGAGCGGGAGAAAATGAGAGAAATGGCAGCAGTAATTTATGAAAATAAGGAAAAAAATATTTTATGGGATAACCTTAAAGCCTGTAACAATACAGCTCTGATTCTACCAAGTTTTATGAGTTCTCATTACTCCAAATTGCTGCAAAGGCAAAACATTCCATATTCCAATATTCATTTGGGAGTACAGGAAACGTATTTTTCTTCCTTTGATGTCTTTTATATCGCAGGTAACGCACCCCAACTTCTAATCAGACGAATGAATGATGTTCTGTCAACAGGAATTATGGCGTGGTGGTTAAAATATATTCAGAATGCTGCACACTTTAACAATGTTATTGAAAAATCAGCTTTAAGCAGTCCAACAATGAGCGGGAATATTTTGGTTGTATTTGTGGTCTACTTATGTGGATGTGGAATTGCAATGTTGTCGCTTTTAGTTGAGTTTCGTGTGCTTATGTTCAAAATGTTAAGAAATGTTGGAGAGCAATTTTTGGCTACATTTTTTCAGTGGATTGGTGCAGCAAAAGACTTTGTGATAACAAAGAGTAGAGTAGTCGTTTCTTAAGTGTGTAATTTTTATAAGCTTTATCAAGGAGTGTTACAATTAACGTACGACAAAACCCGAAAAAACTACAGAACGTAGCTATTTCGGATTTTAAGATATAAGTTGCCGTTTTAAAGGCCTGAGCTTTTTATTAAATACATTTACATCCCATGTTGCAATCAACAATTTTATGATTTTTTATTTTAACAATCACTTCTATTAAACTTCTCAATTAAACTTTTCAAATTTCGTAATGTTTGTGTTACACGTAGTTCTAGATAGCCTTAACACCATTTTAATTACTTCAGAATTCATTTACAGTTTATAGATTAGGATGGTTATTTCCATTGGAGTAAATGTATGAAGAAATAATTTAATGCTGCTTTCTGAATACTTGTAATATCGCCGCTGCAACAATTCAATTGCACCTGATTCAAATGTAAGAAAAACGATCACATTAAGCTTTTTAATTTCTATTGTTCGTGTTTCCTTGTCGCCTTGCCAAAGTAAAATCTGAGGATACTCCTTGTAATTTTTCCTAAAAGCAGGCAGCATGTTATTTGTTTAAAAATATTTTTACAATAATACGAAATAATTTTTATGTAACCTTTCCATGCCTTGTGTACTAGTGTATTTTGATATTGTGAAAACATTTGTTTGCATGTGTCCTCTTGAATATCAC
>JAQIXX010001518.1:0-32826 GCA_034700605.1 Willowsia nigromaculata
AGCGTAGTACGTGGCAAATAGGTATTTGAGCGATAGTAGCTATATAAATAATTCAAAAACAAGAAACAATGCTAAAATATGGAACATGTAATACTGTACATGTACTAAAAACCAACTATATTCTTTAAATGTACTTCTATAAACAAAGCACAGCCCATCTTTAAAAATTTGAAATTCGATCAATGTTTATTCAGGTATGAAAGTTAGAAATTGCATATGGCTACGATTCTACGATACTAATTACAATAACAAACAAGTCTTACTCGAGTATGATTTCGATTGTACAAATATTGAGGCTTTTGAACTACACAAAATTAACTTCCTTACTATTTATTACCTATGTAAAGTTGCCTAATCAGTATTTTTGTTCTACTTTAAATTCAGTTTTCGATTAAATGACATTGTCTCATGCTAACTATACAAACAGAGGCTATGCTATACAATGCCAGTTCCTTGCATGGCAAATAAACAGCTAAATGAGGATTATTTTAAGAAATATGTCCTTTGGGCTAAGGCCTTATTAATTTTTTTGTAACTTAAATCGTTGAAATGAAGAAGTAAATGTATCGTACTGTTTTGAAATGTTTAACTTTAAAAGCAATATCATGTCAGAAGGAATATGGACTTCAAAATCAGCAGCTGTGTATACAATTTTTTTCTAGAAATAATTACATAATGTCTCAATAGCACAGAGGAACAGGATGTAGGATTTCACTGCAGTCAATAGCAAAGACGTATGCCATGTCATCTTGGAAATGGAAATGAAAATTTTTGATATTCGGAGAGATTGTGTATTTGTCATCCCTTCCGAAAAGAATACAAAATGCCAAAATAATTCACTGTATAAATCCATGAAGCTTTTGCTTTGGTTTGGAAAGCTTTGTGGTTTTATTCCACTGCCTGGCTTGTTCTCTTTATCGGAAAACATTGATCACCTGAAATTCAGGTAAGAAAACGTAGTAAACTATATGAACGTTCAATTTATTTATGCATATCAATACTAATTACAAATATTCTTGTTATCAATAGAAAACGAAGCTTATCATGCGTAATTTCGTTTCTCATAATCGTCATCTTAGCAGTGAAAGCCATAATATCTTTGTATGCTACGCTGCGTGAAAATATGACAAGCTTTTATCATATTGCTAGTAACTTTACTCATGTTGCAATAGAATGGAATGGTCTTTTTGTTGTCATCTTTCTACACAAAAATTGTGACAAGCTTGTTCAATGTCTATGGCGATGGAGAGATGTGGAATCAAATTTTCCCCAACATAAAAGCTTGCCGTTTGTTGTTAACTTGGCAGTTGCTCTTGCACTATTTTCAACAATTGGCGAAAACCTAGCATTCGACTCGGACGCATTCTTTTTTAAACCTTTAGATGGCAATGAAATGAGCATTTTGCAAAAGTATTGGATTCTTCAAAATCCATGGGTTCAAAAAATTTTGCCATATAATAATATCATTTCAGTTATATACTTCATTACGTTTAAGTTGGCATTGTATGCATGCAACATTGGTGACATCCTGATTTCAATCTTTGCAATACTCACCTACAAACGGTTTGATTGGTTTAATGAAGAAGTAAAAAAATTGCTCGAAGTAGACAACTCAGTCACCAAAAAACAGATGTGGCATAGATTTGTCAAAGACCACGAAATACTACTGGATGTTTTGCAGGTTTTCTGTGAATTTCTATCGCCTTTGATTTTTGCATGTGCATTTACAGATGTTTACAAAGTTGGAGTGCATTTGCATCTTTTCTTGAAACCAGCCACAATTGACAATAATTTTGAATCAGGCTATAAACAATGGAGAAGGCTCTATGAGGCTTGGGGAATCCTTCATATCTTTATTAGGACATTTTTGCAACATTTTACTTTTGCAGTCGAATCAACGAGCTTGTAAATGAGTTTTCATTTATTCTTAGAAAGTGCCCAATTACCTGTCTCAAGGAAGAGGTACGATTCATATTATAATGCATTGCGGTTGTTTGAATATTTTTTTAAATATCTTTTAAAATTAAACATTTAATACTAAATATTGAGGTTTTTATGAGATTATTTACGTTTTCCATCGTTTTCAGGTGAGACGTGCTGATTTAGTGCTGCGGACAGAGGTATTTGGATTTCGTGGATTAAACTACTTCGTAGTCACCAAACCATTTATACTTAACGTTCTGAATGTAATATTTACATTTGAAATTGTGCTCCTACAAGCTTCACAGATGGAGTCTCATTAATACTTGCTTTAATACTTACAAGTATGTAGTTGTCTTGTATGTATATTTCTTTGTTAACCATTTTGTATATTTCTGATGAACCTAATATTGGGGTATATTACGCTAATATAAGGCCTGACTGGTTTATATGTATTTTTTGCTTAATTTCATTCTAGCTGAATGCGGATAGAATCCGATTCAGTTGGCACTTGTTGTTAATCAAAGTGTAGAACAAAGTCTTATCAATATTCGTGGTAATTATAATAACACCCATTGTTCTCCGTCCATTTTATTATAGTATTTGGGCTAATGCAAAGCGAAATATCTGAATGAAATAAAAAGTGAATACTTAACATTTTTAATACTTCATTACTAACACAATTTTTGTTTTCATTTCCCATGTATTTAGTTCCAATTTTTACATATTCTAACATACCTACACAATACGATACAGATCATGAAAGTAGTACAAATATGCTTTAGATGAATGTTTCAGCTTGAAGAATGTCACCTTTTCTCTTGCAACTAAGAGCTTAGTACTAACAGTTACCATTCAGTGGTACATAATGCTAATGGCATAGCTACTTCCCAGAAAAAAGTATTTGTTGTAAAATTTTAGTTTTTATTCTAAAAAGATGTTACACTTTAAATCTATAAGGCAGGACACATTTGATTTTATTAAAACTATTGCATAAAAATATCCTGTTGACCTCCAAAAAATGTTTGCTCCCTATTTCGTATTTTCGACTTACAGTTAACTATGTTTACACGTCTACGTCTTAAAATACATTTGTTTTCGTTCACTTTAATTTCAACTTCAAATTTTATGTAAGCATAAACCCTTATCTAAATGGGGATTTTTAATTTGTTTTTTTACCAGCGCCACTTGATGACCAGAGTTTTGTTCAATATCCACAGAACTCATCAACATGTATATACCTATGCACCTAACTTCATTTTGGAATGGAAACACGAAAGCTTGCGTATTTTGTAGTCATACTTTGATGTATTTTACAATCAAAGTGAAGGAGATTTCAAGCACAATGTATAAATGATGAATTAACAAAATAAATTTCGCACGCTTAAAACACTTAACTTTTTAATCGTAAAGTGTTACATCATACATTTTCAAAAATATCGCAAGTCGAAATTTTTTGAAAAATTATATTTTTAAGAAAACAGTTTTTATACCAAATTAGTACAAAAATTCCAATGACATGGTAATTTACACATAATATATGCAATATGCCCTAATGTCTAAAATTTGCTCTAACGCCTGAAATATGCAAAATATGCCTTTGTAGCCTGGGCTCAAAAGACTCAATTTCACACGATTGGGATGCATGATAAACATTGGATCAATTAGAGAAAGTATATGAAATATGCTCTGACTTACAATTAGAATTTTACCGTATGATAATAGTATTCTGGTTTGAAATTTTAGCTATTTTGATACCTAAGCTTCGTACAGGTTATAGATGGCATTTTCTTCGCTATGCAAAGGTTCCATTGTGTGTACCATTTCATTATTACTGTCTTCTGTAATTGATTCCGCTATTTTACGGTTTTTTCGAATCCAAGGTAAATACTTTGAAAGCCTGGTGTAAACGCCAGGACTGCCAACTCCACATTTTTGTTCTCCCCACGACACAAGCCCAACAAGATACAACTTGTTGTCCATGACATCCTTTACAATCAGTGGTCCTCCCTATTTATTACAAAAAGAGACTTCCTTACTTTATTGACACCATTATTTTCAAGTTTTTATTGCTATTATAACATTTAAAGTATTCCGTACACTGTCTCCATCACAAGCATCAGAGAGTCTGTGATTTCCATGGTGGTTGGCATCATGGCGTCCAGACGCACACAACATTGTTTCCGGATTATAATTATGTTTCCATGCATTCATACATTCTTCATTGGTGTGAATAGTGACCCCAGCCTCCTTTAAGAATGGAGTAAAATCTTCTGATGATGACTCGGATTTACCCCATCCTGCGATTGAAGCTGTAAGTTTTTTGATGATGTGCCCTTCACGATATTTTTAAAATATAAAAGCCGAGATAACAATGTATTTTATTTACTTACCATTAAACCTGCTGTACGCTCTGTCAGGCTTAACTAGAGATATTGGTTGTACGTAGCCTGACGATTTTAAGGGTTTGCTGAGGTGAACCAAAGCAATGTCATTTTCGTAATCATGATGACTTCCATTAAATTGCTCATGACTTTGTATAGAATCAGATGGAAACTCTGAGACTTGTTCTCGTTCCGGATCTGGTTGAGATAATAAGTCATAAACCCCCGCCACAATTCTATAACATGAAGGATCTCTACCCCAACAATCAGGACGATCTGAATCGTAGAAACAATGGGCTGCTGTGATAATAGTCCACATATCGAGAATCGCACCCCCACAAGAATGTTTGTAGCCAAGATTATTAGCCTTCCATTGAATGCTAACCAAGTAAGGATGTGGATGAGAGGAGTTTCCTTTCGTGACATCTCTTCCATTTACGACCTTCCATTTTGGAATTATCAATCCACTTGTAGGCTTCAGAGGAAGTGATGTGCCTTGAGAAAATTGGGTTAAAAAGGTTTTTAAGTTTAGATTGATTAGATGAGTACTGTATTAGAGTTTTTCAGATTCAAACTTCCACTTACTTACCTGGTACAAACGTAGTACAATATAATAGTAGGCTTATGCATAAAGCTTTAGAAATCATTTTTGTTTGTCTTTAACGCAAGTGCTTCTGAATCAAGTCGGATGAATACTGAATAAATTCCAAGCTAACACTACTGCTAGCCCCGACTTCAGCTTCTCCTATACTTAAATATTTGCTTAAGGCTCATAATGCATAAAATGTAAAAGTAGGGTATCAAAGTTCCAGGAAATTTGGCCAATGTCTCTGCTCATTTTCGCACTCTAGATCAGTCGAATGGAATATATCAGTAACCTTTATATCAAGGATTTACTAATTGCAACTAATTTTAATAAATAACATTGAAAGAAAATCGAGTGGGTGAATTTATGTAGATCAGTACTAACGATAAGAATACGTGTCAATAAGGTTCGATTTTCTCACCCCATATTAATCATTAAAAGGAGCTTAACAGTATAATAAATGTATTGTATATTGATAAAAATGTTTGTTGAGGATCAAAATTCGTTAAAATAGAACATTTATTATCCGATATTATTAGGAAATCAGGATATATGATTGCTTCGCTTGGGAATGGTCAGGGTTGAACAATAATGCATGTGGTGTCAGAGCATTCATTTATTGGCTGCTTTAAATCTCATGACACCATAAAAACGAAACGCATAGTGCTTTAGGTTTTAGTCCCATTCGATTTATAGCACTATTCACAGCACATTGATGTATGTACCATAATTACCCATATTTCTCTTTGGTAATATCAAAATTTGAATTACCCAAATTGAACAAATAAATTATTGGTGGTATAATGTTTGGGTGTATTCTTCTAAATTCGAAATGTTATTTTACGACCAAAATTATTTTGATTTAGATTTTAGAGTTTATATTTGTTAATGAAAACCTCCTTGTATTCAATACTTAAGCTTATATTCAATACTTTTATTATTGATTCTTTACTTATTGATGGATACATTTTTGGGGTCATAGGAACAAAGAAAATTATGATTTTGTAAATATCTTAAAACGTACTTTTAATCATGCTTACTTATGCACCCGATAAATCATGTGAATAGGTATGCTAAGTTCGCAAAAGTATTAGCACATGTTAAGTTTTTTGATAGTGTTTGAAGGAAATGTGCAGCACAAAATACATAATTTGATTGTTCGATAAACCTGAAAATTAAATTTCACTGTATTATTTACCACTGGTTTACTTCCACAGAAGGGTATACTTGCATATTTATTAGAAACAAATTATGATTAATAAGATGTTTGTTTATTCTTTTTACGAGATAAATTCATTGAAAGTCGCGTAGTCTATAGAATGCTTTATTATTATACTTTTCGTTCGAAACAAATATCTTGAACTTAGGCAAGGAGCTGATGAAAATGACTGAGATTCATCCAACTGTTTACCGCAGGGTTCATTACGAAAATATTTTTCCGTCTCAAGATTTGTCACTTACAATTAGTACCACCTTATCAGATTTTGTGACATTGCACTCAAGATTTAGTACCAAGACAAACTCGTCAAATGTTACCATAATATCTTGATTTGTCTTACGATTTGTTAGTGTTAACGCTATTGAGTCTATGATTCGTTTTAATATATCAAAGTATTTTAATACATTATGATGTGAATTAAAGCTTTCAGTGATATGTTAAAACATGCATGTTTGTGATCAGTATTATTCAGGAATCTGTTTAAATGGAATTCAATCTTACAGAGTTTTTAGATCAAACGTGAAAATCACAGAAATACATTAAAGTACATATTACTCATCAACTCGCATTTACATATTATGTATTAGAATTATATTTTTAACCGTAAGCTTTTTAAAATTTTATAATGTACCTAATGTAAACCACGCGACGGCTTGAAAGCTCTAGATTTTATTGCATTTCTTCTTTGATGCTGCAATTTCTTTACGGTACCCATCCAAACATAGTATTTGGAAATAGTGAACGTTCTAATGATGAATCTCCAGATTTTCAAATGTAGTTCCATAACAAAAAGAATTATTGACACAAAACAGCCAAATACTACAATCATAAAGACCACTTGAACATTTCCTTCCATTGTCGGTGGACTAACAGGATGCATTTCATGTTCATTTAAATTGACAGATTTGTTATACTTGGAGTCAACGCGTTTTGGTATTTCTTCTTTTCTTGGTACATTCGATCTGACATACTGACTCCACCACATAAACAAACCGGATGACTCAATTCCCCTAATTCTTTGCACAACAAAAGGCGGTACCAGTCCCATCAGCCTAAAGGCAATTTCTCGTTGGAAAACAACTTCCTTGCCAATATGGATTTGAGCACCATAATATTGACGAAGAAGCAGAGAATTTAATTGGGCTTCAGAATCCGGTAAAATTAAAGCCGTTTTGTTACATTTGCTAATCAACTCGTTAAAATGATATTGTTGCTTATTTATAAATAAAGTCATAAAATTATCATTCAGTTCATTTTTGTCATTGCCAAATATTTTTACATTTTTTGATGGATCTTTCAGTATCAATAGTCTTGCATCCTCTAGAGCTAAAATTATAGAGTTTAGATGTAGACCAGACTGATTTCTTATCTTCCATAAAACCTCTCTCGTCTTTTTAGGCTGGTAGTATACCCATCCCCTAAACTTTGACCAAATCTCTGACACAGCATTCTTCCAAGCATGCTTAATTTCATTTTCCTTATACTCACAGTCGGCTGAGGCTAACTCATGATTAGTGGACAGACAAACTTTCCCTGTCGAATTTTCTTTTAGAAGATCTGAAGTCATCGAAATGGGGGAATACACAGCTCTAGAAAATATATCAAACCCATCCTCAATCAATTGATCAAAGTTGTCGTATGGAATTGGTTGCCTTGGTGCAATCATATTGTAAACATTGCTATTTTTATACGCATTGCATAAAACAATCGCAACAAGCAGAAATGAGCCGATAGTGAAACGTAATTTATGAGATTTTAAAAGTTTCTGAGGAAATGGATCTCCTTGTTCCAAAAGCACCATCAAAACCGATATATAATTTTTAAGTACCGCCTCACGCAAGTTTGCAAAACTCCAGTTTCCAACATTTGTTGAGAATATCGGCACAACTACATCAGTTTCCAATGAGTCGTTTGCGACAGATATGCGAATCGAAAAGAGGAGAAGCAAAGTAATGAAAACCAAGGAGATCCAAATATACATGTCAAATATTTTGACAAGTTCTTTGAAAGCTAATGGCTGAAATGGTGGTTTAGTACAACTGATAAAACGCATTGAGTTGACGATATCTGTTACAGATACAAAGTATGAGTGCACGGATCCTATTTTATGACTGATAACACGTAATCCAATCCGATCCCAATAAAAATCATCTTCGTGTACGAAACGTTCAGAAATCTTACCAGATTCACAAGTGGTAAACTTGCGATTTTCGTGGTACAAAGTGTAGTTTTTTAGAATACTTTTCCAAAAATGTACAAAGCCATGAACCAGCCGATTTTGTGTGAGAGGTATAAAATCGTTTAATATTAAAGTAGAGTCTAGGTAATTGTGACACGTGGCAAACGTTTTTTTGAAATGCATGGTTAACTGTTGGTTATATGTACCCTGCCATCCATCAATTTCCCATTGACTTGCTTGAGAATTGGTGGAAAATGCTAGTTCAATCATTGACCTGAAATTTGGCTCAATCCATTCTGCAAACGTTATTGTTGTTAGTTTGACATTTTCTACTGTACAAACATGGCAAAATGTAACCACTTCAGAGGTGGTTATCAGTCCATGTTTTATTGTGAGAACCAAGCTAATCTCGTTCAAGGCATTACTCTGGAGGAAGCTACGAGGGGATAAAAATACAAAGTTTTGAAGAGGTTTTCCACGTAACATTTCTTGCTTATCCTTGTCTACTAGTAGAATAAATATTTTTGGGATTGAAGATGGAAATGGTTTGTACAAACGACGATTTCTAGCAATTTGCTTCATGGTCAAGTCCTCATGCCACATTGGTCTAAACTTATAGTTCATTGCTTGAAGATTATGATACCAAAAACCTTTCAGATGGTACCATGAAGGTAATACTCCAATGGTGACCTCACAATTCCAAGGTTTTGAAAAGGACGAATATTGTAAAATGTTAAAGTTTAAGAACAATCCACTCTCGTAACGTTTCGTAGATCGAGTTTTAAAAAACTTATCCAATGGACATGACAGACGCTTTCCGCCTTTAGAGCTGGACGATGCTAAAACTGTCATCGGCCTTGTCTCTTTTTTCCGATATTGTTCGGGAAATTCAATCAAGGCAGATTTAATGTTCATCTGAATTACTGGTACTTGCATCACTGGAAATATGTCAAGTTGATGAAACTTGCCCAAGTAAATTAAGCAATTTTTAAAGGGTGTAAGATATGGATTTAGATTATTAATTTTTCTATAGTCTATTGGTATATCGTCAAAGGTAGAATCTAATTCTGGTGATTCACCTGAATGATTTTGATTTGTAAGTATGATCTCTTGCATGGAGCCAAGAGTAATATTGTAATTCTCGGGGCTCCCGAATAATAAATTAACTTGAGAGTAAATAAATAAAATAAAATATACTTTTCTGCTATTTCTATTAATCATGGCAGATGCGGTATTTTTAAATCAACGATATTTTTGCAAAATTAGGGTTCAAATGCGCTGCCTTGGTACTATTACTAACGTGAGTGGTAGATTTCGTCGATATTTCAAAACTTGAAAACACGTTAATAATTAATAAACAAACTCTAGACATGAGAGAGAGAGTTGAAATATTATATTTTTCAGAATAGCAGAAATTGTAAAAGCAAGGGGTACACACGCTTACTTTAATGTATATATGTTTTTTATTTTTTTATTTGCTCCGATCCGTTGCATTTTAAATACAATGCAGAAATTACCATAATGTTGTACTTTGAGTTACATACCAAGCAGTTTTATTCCGTACTTGATGTTTTTGAAAAATAATACATATACAAGCTTTTACATAGTATATTTTATGAGGTGGTGATAAGCTAAGGATAACAGAGCAATTGTTATTGTTTCCTGAGGTAGCTTTTT
This sequence comes from Willowsia nigromaculata, assembly GCA_034700605.1. Lineage (NCBI taxonomy): Eukaryota > Metazoa > Arthropoda > Collembola > Entomobryomorpha > Entomobryidae > Willowsia > Willowsia nigromaculata. The sequence goes on from JAQIXX010001518.1 coordinate 9,966, forward strand.
AATTTCATATAAATAGATGAAATGACTGTTTTAACGCTGATCTGTTGGAACCAGTATATTTCAAATCGATAAAAAATACTTGTATATTATGCATACTAGATACACTGAAAAATTGAAATAAAGTTGGTAGAGTAAAAAGAAACTATCTAATTAAAAATAATTTTACTTTTATATTGCATAAATCATTTACCGCAGATCAAACATAAGAACGCTATCAACTACATGCTCTAGCAAATGTGAAAAGTAGTCTAATCCAAAGCCTTTCTCCAGATAGAAAAATGATCCATAAGGAACTCTAATTATTCTAAGGCTTAACATTTGACTTTTGATCATCCTGTTATTTCTTGTCCTCAGTCTAGCATATATGAATTTTGATAGAATCACTCGATTCACAATCATTTCTTCTAGCATAATTGTTCCAGTTTTCAATTTAATAAATGCAAAAGCTGAAACCCCACAAGCTACTAAAGTTATTACTATTAAACAAATGTAGATAGCAAAATGAATTTTACCATAACCTACTATACAAAAGCCTATTGCCGCAACTGTAGCAAAATAATCGACAGTAATTACGATGAATAAAAGGTCACCTATTGAAAATTCAATGAACCTGTACACCATCTGGAACATACTATAGTGGTAAATAAATTCTTGGATGCTTTTGATTTTGTATAAAAGATAATCTAAACAGTCCAGAGAGAAACCAAGAAAAGACATACCAATAGCCATGAATAATGTAAGGGAACGAATAATTTCAATAATACTGGGTGAAACCAAGACCACCCTGGTCAAATGAATAAGTAAAATTGTAGTCATATCTCTGTACTTAGGGTCAGGAAGAATATCATCAAGCATAAAAGAAATACAATCATATCCCTGAAAGAGAACAAATAAGATGATCCAGTAAGGACTCGTTCCTAAGCAAAATATTATTATGCTGGTGGCAGTCCCAATAAAGTCTGGTCGGTTTTCATTTGTGTATTCGCCTTGAATGTTGAAAGCCTTTGGTTTGTATTCTGTTCAGTTATAAATAGAAATTTTAATAGTCATGATTGTTTTCCTTATTACATAGGTAGTCATGATTTTAAACACTACAACTTACGCTTTGTCATCTGCAGATGTAAAGAGTTCATTTGATTATATCCAGCCAACAACTCTCGAAATCGTCGAAGCAACATGAATTCCATCAGGCAAACAATGAATACTGCGATCCCTCCAGTTACGAATATAAATGCTTGAGTTAAGCCAAACTGTGGACGTGGTCTGTAAAGATAGTGCGTCAGTACAACATATACATTTCCACTGCCAATGAGGACAGCGTCTAGCATAAACAGAATCCATATGGTCCACGAAAAGTATGATGAATTCAGAGAAAAGATGCTAAAATCCTCATTCCAAACTCCAATAAATTTAGGGAGGTATATGAACAGAAGTCTATGCAGCTTAAAGCAATTTTTAAACTCAGATGATAGCATGGTTATAAATTAGTTAGAGTCACTTATTTTTGAACAGTTTATTCTTATTGATGATGCTTAGAACAGTTTTATAATAACACTATTGTCAAAATCATCCTACTTCGCATTTGAAATACAAATAAATTAAATTAACTGGCTTTTTGATTTTTTGAAGAAAAAACATAATCATAGGAAAACTCCCACTCAATAGAACGTATGAAAATATCTTATTGGAAATTCAAAACCAAAAAATACTTTTACTAAGCATTGTAGTTCACTCATAACCCTTTTATATTTTGATAAAATACTAAAAACATGCATACATCCAAATTTTTCACGTGTACATATATTGACATATTCTCTTGAATAATAATTTTTTATTAATAAAGCGTCAGTTGCTTACATCAACGATTTTTTATGAATGTCTACAACAACTACGATTTCTTCACTGATATTTTCTAAAAAGATATTTTATTTTTTAACGGATATATTTTTTGCTACCCACGCTACATTTTGTGTCTGAATTATGAGCACATTTACGTTATAATTTTTTTGTTCTTATTTGAAAAAGATATGCTGATACGCATTGCATTAGGAGCATCTACGTAAGAACAAAGAATACAAATGCACATTCTACAATAGGAGCTTTTCACTGTATTCTCTCTCAAAGCTTGCTCTAAAAATTTATGGAATTTTACGAGATTCAATGAAAAGTGGTCATTACAAGAATTGGAAACTTTTGTCATGACATAAACAATACAATGTATATATAATTTACATAAGCACAACAATAATAGCTTTTTAAAAATATTGGACTTCTTTAAAATCATAATAAGCGATTTACCGTAAATCAAACATTAATACACAATTAATTATCTCTTCAAGTAGTTTCGAAAAATAATCCAGTCCATAGTCCCTTTCTAAATAGAAAAATGGCCCATATGAAACCTTAATTACACGAAGGCTCTTCATCCAACTTTTCATCATTTTTGTACTCCTGGTCTTCAGTCTTGCATGCCTCATTTCCGACAAAAGCACCCGACTTTGAACCATATCTTCCAGTATAGTCGCTCCAGATTTTAGTTTAATCAGGAGAAAGGCAGTAACGCTGATAGCCATTATATTTCCAGCAACCAATATTATATACATCATGTTATCAATCTTTCCATAACTCACAAGGCAGAATCCTATTGATACAACACAACAGTAGTAGAAAGCAGTTATGACAACAAAAAGAAATTCGTTGAGTACAGACTCGATTTTTTTGTAAATCAAAGTCAAGAGGGTGTGAAAATATATAAATTCAGCTAAACTGTGAATTTTGTACATGAGAAAGTTCATACAATCAAAAGAAAATTCTACCAAAACCATAGAAATTGGGAGAAAGTATGAAATAGATCGCATAATTTCAATACAGCAAGATGACATCAGTAGTACCCTCGCCAGAATAACAAGAAATATTGTAGTCATATCCCTGTACTTGGGATCAGGAAGAATATCATTTAGCAGATATAAGGTACAGTCAAGGTCCTGAAAGATGACAAACGTAAGAACCCAACAGGGGCTGGTGCCGATGAAGAAAATGGCCACGCAAGTTGCTAATCCCAGAAGATCTTGTTTCCCTTCATTGTTATATTCCTTGTTTTCATCGAATGCATTTGGTCTGTATACTGTGGTGAAAAAAAATTTGATAAATGATTGCTTGATACGTTTTGCATTAATTGATGCAGACAAGGAACTCACTTTTTGTCATTCGGAAATCCAATGCGTGAATTCCGTTAAATCCAGCTTTCATCTCGTCCCTCTTCCGAAGAAGTATGATCGCCCCTAGAACAGCTAGGATCACTGAAATTCCTCCGACAAGGTTTACAAAGGTGTGAGTTAAGGTAATCTGGGGATAGCTTTTGATAAAGTAATGTCTGAATGCAACGTAAAAGTTTCCATGTGTGAGAAGTACAGCATCCAACATGAATAGAAGCCATACTCCCCAGACAAGATAAGATGAGCTTAGTGACAATGTTTGAAAGTCAGAATCCCACTTGAGAATAAAACCAGGAAGGTAAAAAAATAAGATTCTATGTAGCTTAAAGCAAGTTTTGAATTCGGATGTTAACATGATGAGTTGAGGATTAAAACTGATGGGTCATGCACGATTAGATTTGGTTTATATAGTACATAGAATATACAGTTTAGGACATTTGGTCACTAATTTCATGTTTTATCATGCAACGATTTCCGTTTCATGTAATTTTATCATTGAGACTAGACAGTCTAGAGATTATATTATATTGATGTGTCCCACAAAATCATAGATCTTCTCAGTATCTAAACGTTAGTGTTGTTCACATAGTATTCCCAGTTTCATCAATACTCTATTATTGTGTTAAATTCTTTGCCCGTGTGTAATGTAATTATATACAGCATAATATGTCTTTGCTAAAAGTTAAGTGTGACAGTTGCCAGAGCAAGAAAATCGCGGAAGTGTCCACGCTTTCTCCTTTTCATTTCCCCAAAATTTTGACTCAGTTAGTACAGTAGTACAAACATGAGACAACATAGCCAACAAAACGAAAATAGTTATTAGCAAAATTCACATTACATCGGTCACATTCATTCGCTTTATTACATACACATCCGGCAATTTTGCCATAAGTAGTAAATACGTATGAATATGCGAATCAAGCATTTGTCAAAGTAAAGGTCAATTTTACTTAGAGTCGTGTTGAAAAATTTGGTTCAGAACCATAATTTTCAGTAGAATTTGTAACAGACAAATGCACCGACCACATTCTTGTACTTATAAGCGAATATGCCATTATTTTTATGAAAAACAAGTAAACTGCAATTTAGTGCTGCTTATGAAATAAACAGTTATTAATATTTCTTTTCATAATTATTCTGTCAGTAAACAGTCATGCCAACGGTCTATTACAATAAAGTTGTAATAACTTTGTCATGCAATTTCCATTATCCCGGAAGTTTTACCCTTCCAAATTTTTAAATCGGGTTTCAACTTCCATTTTTCATAAATTTTATTTGATAGGTAACCCTTTTATATATATGTATTACTTGCATACTTTAGATTATCATGCTGCGTAAAAGTAAAACTATCATTTAAATTATGATCGCTATCCAAAAAGAGTACACCAACTTCAGAGCCAAGGGCTTCTTAAATCTATTTAATACATTAATTTCTTGCTCTATCTATGGATGTTCACTCTAAGAGTTTTGTCATGACACAAATCAACATACTGCAACTTCCGAATAACCGCATTAATTGGACATGAGGTAGCTAAAAATAAAAATCTACGCTAAAAGTTTGATGAAATGAATCAATAATTTAGTCTGTAAAAGGACTTACAAACACTTTTTTCGTTGGTTCTGACACGCGCTATCGTTTTGAGGGAACAATTATAACTGACTGGTAAACAATGTAACAGACAATTTCTGCTATTTACATGTTAACTACAAGTTAATAATGTCTAGTGTATTTTTCTTCGATGCATCCCTCCATTAGATTCCATAATAGTATTGTAAATGCTGCAACATTCTTTGAATAATTAATTGGACCCCAATAGAGTAAACGTATCAAATTAACCCGTAAGTCTACCAACGCTTAATATAAAAATGCTTTTTGTAACACAAAAAGTCAACATAGTTTGATGTTGTAAATGTCATTACTCATTCCAAAATCAAACAGTTTCTCACCCAAGCGAAGTGACTATTATTACTCCAATCTTTTATGCTACCTTACGTTCTTACGTAATACTGAAGTGTTCAGTTAGAATGCGCGGTTTTGCATTTTTCTGTAGACTTGTTTCGTGTGTTTTTTTGTACAAGAGCAATAAAATATACAACAGATTCTATATCAACACAACATCCTTTATAGCGAATGGTAGGAGTTTTATTCTGTTTAATTCATCTCTAACAATTTCTATCCGTCTTAACTGAATGTAATCTCTTAATTATAAACACATTGGCTTAAAAGTATTAAAAATAGAAGTAAAATGCTGCATAAATGACGAAAGAAAATTGGATTCGATGGCATGAGCATATAAATATCAAACAATACAAACCGCGTACGATATTCTTTCAAACATTGTTGAGCTTTAAATTAAACTTTTCTGTTACAGGAAAAACTTCCTCAAGTTTCCAGTTTTGTGTTCTGGCTAAGCGGAAAAGATGTGTGTCAGCGATTATCATATTGGAAACAACAGAGCAGATACCAAAGGAATAAACCAACCAGAATTAAAAGATGAAATTTTCATGATCATGAATACACATAATACGTATATGCGGGCTTAGGTTAATATTGCTGATAAGGTAGCTGCGTGCTTGAGTAAATATGTCTTAGTATTACAAGAAACATGTTGCATATTTCGTTGTGAACAACAATTATTATTGAAAAGCAAAAACATACGTTGAACCATAAGTTTGCTTGGATGGAAATCACAGACCATGAAAAAACCAGAATTCATTCAACAAATACGATTTTTCTTTCAAGCAAGTTTGGTCCGAAAAGTATGTCAGTAGAATGAAATAAAAATATTATTATTTTCCCAAGTTGTCCGAGCGGAATGAGGATGACCTTGGGAACTTCAGTGATAGGAACTCATATGACGTGAATTCAAACAATTTAAATGAATTATTATTACATTCCCAACTCCCAACTCATTAAAATGTGCAGTTTATGCTGGAACAGTTTGACAAAATGATCATTTTAAAAGTGCTCACTTCACCCCATTTCGTAGCTGTATTGCTATTTTTAACAGAGAACAACTGGGTGCGCACCATAAACGCAGAAGACGAGGACAGGTTCTTTGGTGAATCTGAAACTGCATATCTAGAAGGATATCCGTCAGCCAAAAATTGGTTCAGAGTACGACAGCAAGACGGAACAAGGCGTAATGTTCGAGATGGTGACATAAACCGTGTAACCAAATCGTTTGAACCATCCAGCCCTGAGTTCATAAATGAAGAGGCTATTCCAGAAGTAGAAAGATATCATGAATTGCCATCAAAATCAGTACGCAATCCACGACGGTATGCTCCACCAGTGTATTCTAGTGATCCCCGTTATCCAGTCAGTGGAAACAATGACAACAACCAGTGTAGATGTGACATGGAATACGTGCTGAAATATAGAGGTATCTATCCTGGAGGAAATCGCCCTCCGGGAACCTACCATGTCAAAGTGTACCATGAAGAGACGGGTCATTTCGCTGGAGATGATAGGAACGAAGAGCCCACATACCATTCCAGCAGAGATAATTACGAACGTAACGATAAAAAATACCACACTTATCCAGGCAGTACTTCAAGGTCACAACAGCAGCGTCCAGCAGAATATTATGTAGAAGAGGTAGCAGAACCTGTGGATCGAAGGGGTACATACTCAAGAGGAAACGCAAAGCCAGTTAGCAGCACAGTTGTCAGAGGTGGTGACGAAGAAAGGGTTGTTTATAAAGCTAGAAACCCTAGAGCGAAACCTTCATCGTCATTCAGAAAACTTGTCAAGTTGGCGCGTGCAATTGTTCACACATCAAATTGGGCTACGTTGTCATTTTCATCATCGATTGAATCTGAGTTTGGAGGTTACCCATATAGTCAATATGTTCGGATTAGTGATGGAACGCTTGAAAATTCCACTGGAATCCCATATCTTTACTTGACAAACTCTGTCCTTGAGGCGAGTTTTCAAAGTGAACTTGAAGTAAGATTTAGCAATTGCTTGCAGTTGTATTCTATGAAGGTACCAAATCATTACGCAAGCATGGACAATTTTGCTATTTCCTATTTGTACAGATTCCTGGAGTCTCCTTAACAATAACACAAAATCTGCCCGACGATAATTATGGTTCATGTGAGGAGAAAAGAAGTGGGGTTTGGCCATGTGCTAGTGTCACCATGTCGGGCATTATAGTTCCAGTATGTTTTTATATTAATTATTTACACATGTTTGAGCATTTAGAAAGTGTAGTTATTTTAAAACCTACATCAAAATTTAATGTATTAACATATTTTTTAATACTATATTTCAGATAACAGCAACAGATGAAATTGAGCAAGCGGCTGAATCACTAATGAGTCGGCATTCACAGAAACAGTTAAAAAAGGAAGGGTTTTTAGCGAGAATAATTATCAAAAACATTGTAGTTCAGCATCAAATATCTGGTTATGTCCAAATGCTTCCTGTGAACGATTATCTTTATTGAAGTTTAAAGATAAAATAATATGAAAAAAAATATCCAATGACCAATTTAGCAATCAAAATCAGTTGAAACCTAGGTATACTAGTTTTTTCCAACTTATGTAATATTTAATTGTATAATATTCAATTAGTGTGTTTTTTACCTTTAAATAAACCATGAATACTCATAGGAATGACACAAAACAAACGAATTAGAATAGTTAGCCTAACAAAATAACACGATTAAAGGTTATAAACAACATGTATGCACTAGTTCTTTCTGATAATTGTCTTTTCGCACCGTATTTGCTCTTGTGAACACTCAATTACAATTATAGTGCTACATGCCAAATATTCCTCTCCACCATCAGGAGGAAATTTTGATAATTCATAAATTTCTCAAAACAATTTCCGTCTGACACTTTACCAGCCAGTGATGTTACATACCAAATGATATTTTCTTACCATTCATGAAAATGTTTACTGGTTTTGGAAAAAAACATCGTAAAAATTTTAAGATGCACACAACGCACATCTAATATTCAGTGATTCAATTCAACGCAGCTCAACAACAGAAGCCGTAATTACATAAGTACAGAGTAAACAAATAATTTTTTCTGATGGTATTTGATAAATTTCAAAACACATTCTGTATTTCTGTAGTGTCTGTTTATACTGAAATACTGGTCAGGTTGAAACAATTTGTTTACAGTTAGAATTTGTCACAAAAACCAAAACAGCATAAATATACAATAAACTCTGAAATAAATTTGCCTTGAGGCAGGATTAATATAATTCAATCTCTATGTACGTTTTTGTTTTGGACAAATAAAAATGATACAAGAACAAAAATAGCAAGTAGGATGAAAACAAATTTAATAATTAGAAACTACATCCACGTGAACATACAAATGGTGTGCAAACAAATTATAACAATTAATTTTTAACTGCGTTGCTCCGTGTTAAATGTTTTTACAAACCTTTTGCATTAAAGACTTCCCACATTGAATTACATAATCATTTTATTTAGTGACAAAACCGGCACGTGGAAACAGCGGTAAGAAAAATATGTTATAGAGGTTATGGGACTAAAACAGCTTTTTTTGTTTCATTGAGCTGTACTAATTGCTTAGCTAAGTATTTGAGTGGTTGATTGACCGAAACTTATCGTTATGTTTTGACTGATAAAAGGTTATAACATCGCATAGAGTCACATTCACAAAGTCGCACATGTTGAGTAAAACACGATAACATACTAACCCCCTATAGCTTTGTCAATTTTACATGGACACACCTTTTTTCGCCAAATGTTGTACCCTTGCATAACTATTTTAAAAAATGTTACAGTAGTCTTTGGATCTTAAGCCGAAAAAGTAAGAAAAAATGTTCACTCCAAAAAATTTAAAAACTTTGGCATTGGTTACCAATCTAGCTTGGTATTCCGGAGTTGTACCCTACTATTTCAAAAAGGACCGTACGACTGGAGACCTTCATGTCGTTTGCGAATCTAGCAAATCCAGAATTGCTCTACTCCGAGCTACTTTCTCGCTAAATGCATTTTATATATTGTTTTTAACATTTAGAGTTTTTGAAAAAGTATTCATTGAAGATGAGGAAGCTTCACTGGCTTTTCTGGTAAAAATGGGTTACCTATTTTCAGCTTACACTTTACCCGTCGTCCTGCAGATCAATACACTTCGATACTGGAAGGATACAACCCAATTTTACATCCAGTACATTCGATTTTTCAAGAAAATTCAACGTAAGATTTTACATTGCATTGTTCTATTTATTTGATTGACTCATTATACTCAAGTTATTTTTTGTATTAAAATTAAATTTACTTTGCTCTTAGGAAACTATTTGTCACCATCAGACAAGGGTTCAAAATGCATGAAATTCTTTTCCGTAGTGATACTAATTGGAACTCTGGTAACTATTCAAAACATCATTATCATCCTAAAGAAACCATATCAGGATCATTTTCTCACCTCAATTCTGGACAACCCAAAAGAGGCATCATTTTTCAAGAAATTGCCTTTACTGGGATGTAGTATTTGGATTTGGGCAAATACTTGGGTAAATCGAGAAATAGTTAACAGTTAACTGCTGATATCTATTAATATGCAATAGAAATTATTTCCACTATTTGAATGTGTACATTGAAACTTACATAATACAGTATTCATACTTTCAGACAAACATTTGGGTATTTTGCTTTCACCAATACATTTATATTACGTGTGGAATTTTCGTGTCAAAAGAGTTAGAGTAAGTGTTATACACTCGTTGCTGCCTAAATAAGTTGCATGCATGTATTAATGACATTTGAACTTTTAATTGTAGCATTGACGTCAAGCACCCCAGGACATCCAGGCACCTACGTGATCCAAGAATTTGCGCAAAAACCCTTCGCTCTATGCAAACACTTCATAGAATGTATCAGAACAATTTCCAGCAATGGTTTTGTCCTACTCACAAAGCAACTGCTGTATGTATTGCAACATCTTCACTCTATGGCGTCATAAAACTTAGTGGTCCTCGGTCCATTGTTATGGGGTTTGTGGCAATGATGTCCCTGTTATATCTGTCTACCTTATTCTACAAGTTTGGAAAATTCTATGAAATATTTGAGCGAACCTTACAAAATTGGAAGCAGTCACCGAATACAACAAAGTATATGAAAAAAGTTGTTATGTCCATTCCAGTGTTGAGGGTTAGAGTGGGAAGCTTTTACTCAATCAAGAAGACGACTGTTATAATGGTTTTATACACGGTCCTAAACAATACAATTACACTTTTCTTTCTATAATTTTGCTGACTATAATCCGTTGTTGGCACAGGAATGCTTTGTGGTTTAAAAAAAGAATAAATGATAATAATATTTTCATTTATTGTATCTAAAAATAAATCGACATGCGTTGCACAGTTTTACAATATTAACAATATTGCACTAAATGTTATCTGCAAATTTTTCAAACCAAATAAACTTCTAAATAAACTGAATAGTAATAACCAGAGTAAGAGAACTTAGGATTCGTCCTATTCTTTATCACCTTACCTATCACAAAACATTTTGACATGCGAACGAATCATGTAGACACAAATCGTTCTATGCTTGCATATTTGTCATATTTTGAACTTTGTTATTATATGTCCGAGGATATGCATATTTGAGAGATTTTTGTGCATATTTGGTCCTATTTGAGCATGTTTGCTTACATTTTAGGACATTTTTGTCGTATTTTAGATGTTTTTGAACTAATAATAGGACGCTTTTTCCCAGCAAATTTTTATGATATAACAAAAGCAAAGATATGCCATGGAAATTTTGAATATTGACGTTATTAAACAATTATTAGCAGGCAAATCAGATATGGTAAGATCCTAACCTTAACTTAATAGCAATTACTTAAAGAAAAACTTGCATTACATACACACGACTGTTGCAGGAGTAGTTTTATTTGACCAATGAACATATAACCTATAGGTTGATGCAATACTCAAACTAGTACCAACTTCATATATTTGTATTGATATCGTTTGATTTGGATAGAGAACTTTTCGAAATTTAATTGGTTAAAAATGGTTAAAGCCTATTCTATAAAGTTCTACCAGAAAAATTTTGCTTTAAAAGACAATTATTACTATAGAAATCAATTTGTTAAAAACAATTTTACGGTTTAGTTATTGCTGAAACATCAGTAAAGCTAAATCAAATAAGCAATATGGTTAAATATACATGCATAACTACATATACAGGTGCTACGATGATTGAAGGCTTAAAAAACTATAAAAAAGAATGCAAGAACAAAAACTCTTAAAAATCATAAAAACAAAAATAACATGCTCCCAGTATATAACCAAACATCTCTGACGTTTAAATTTTTATTTTATATACACTAAAATTAAGCAATTTTTGGAAAAAGTACTAAAACTAGAGTTAGATTTACATTCCAAATTAAATATTTAAATATATTTGGCAACTGTTAGACACAAATATTTTCTAGTACTTCAGCCATCCTGTCATACACGGAAGTATACTGCCGGTATTACAGGATTTTCAACCTTTCTCAACCCAAAGATGTATAATCAATGTTTCATGTTCTTATGGATCGTCATAAAAAGTTATAAAATGTTTTTTGTTGAATATACCAAAAGGTTAACCACTTCTGGTCATTTGAAATAGTTACCTTTATATTTTTGAATCAGGCTACTGACTCCATGTTTTTTGGAATTGAAAGCTCAAAGTAGAGCTACATTGTATAACGACAACTTATTATTGCTATTGTTTCGCACAAAAACGGTGAATTCCTTGAGACAATCCTTTTGAAGCGCCATCATGATAACGAGCGAATTAAAAAACTGTTTTAAATTGCACAGACTTTTGTTTCCATATCTTCCAGAGTTCATAGTAAAATGGGACTCTGATTTTAAAACTGTTGAAATGAACCAGTCTTATCTTTCATGGGCTGTATGGCTTTTATTTATGTCAGATGCAGTTCTCATTGCAAGTGGAAACTTTTACCTGGTTTATACGCACTACTTTGTTCAACGACGACCCCACTTCAACCTCACCCACTCATTCATTTTTGTTACGGGAGGAATTGCAGTGTCTATTATCTGTTTCATTGCATTTATGCTCATTCGGAGAAGGAAAGAATTAACACATGGATACAACCAGATGCACCAGTTGGATATACAAATGACAAAAAGTGAGTCGTCTAATTATTGTATCATTCATAAAAAATACATACAAAAATGCATACTATTAAGTGATTTAACTTAAAGGATACAAACCAGAAGCTTTCAACCACAAAGGAGAATTCACAAATGGGGGAAAACAAGACATCCTTGGGTTTGTGGCGACCGTGTGTATTTTTTGTCTTGGCACTAGTCCTTACTGGATCGTCTTATTTGTGTTTTTTCAGCAATTCGATTGCATTGGCCCAATTCTTGATGACATCCTCCCCGAGGCCAAGTCTCGAGACTTACGAACAATACTGCTTGTCAATTTGGCACGTATGGTGTTGGTATCACCAAGCATTGTTGAGATGATTCGCTCATTAAGCTTCTTTCTCCTTATTGGAGTGACATACCTTGGTTTTGGTTTTGAATGCTTGAACTATCTACTGCATAAAATGAGAAGTTTGGATGAATTCATTTGGAACTATCGCTTCTATCAATTGGCATACAAATACATTGAATTCGTACTTGGAGATATAGTATATGTTGTTGTTACTGCTGATTACTTTGGAACAGTTAGTTCAATTGGATTTTGCATTGTTGGATTAGGAATGATTGAAACTTTGATGTACATAAGCCTGGTGTGTGGCATCTTGCTCGCAATTTCGATAACTGGATTTGTTTGTATTAAGCTAACAACTGGAATTATCATGATAGAGGAAATGATGGATTCCCAAATGATAGGTGTAAAGCTAAGGTACGCTAGAATAAAGACGCGAAATGCAAAAAGATTGAAGTATCAAATGGAAAGTCTGCAGATAGTAAGGATTTCTTTTGGACCGTTCTTCTATCTGGGAAAGGACTTTGGTTTAAAGTATTTCTGTAATTTAGCTGAACATGTAATTGACGCGGTCCTTATGTTTGATCTTCGATAACAACTTCGGATAGGTAATACGCTTGTTTTAATGTATGTTAATGGTGAAACAATAACTCGAGGTCGACAGTGTATTTTATCATCATGTTAATAATATAAACTCAAATATATCACTTTATTTCCTTCATAAATAGAAATTTAAAAAAATCACATTTGTACAAAATATATTTTGTGCAGATCACAAATAAAGTAATGAAGCATAACTAACGAAGTAACAAAAGTTAAGGGTTTTTACATTTTTTATTTGTGTTGTAAGTTTGTAAATTAGCAGACATCTTAACACGAATTTACAATATTGATTTATTTTGATAGTCTACTAAATAGGGAGTGAGAAGTTTTTATATAGGGAATAAAGACACATGACTTCATATGCATGCTATACTAGTTAAGCGTATTTACTATCTACTAGTCACGAACTTTCAGTTTTATTTAATAAAAAGTTTTGATTGGCAGGAAACGTCCCACCCGAAAACCCGATGGGAGCTAAGAAACTACTATTTTGCTATTTATTTAAAAGCAATGGTCATGTCCTCAAAATAAAACTTTGTTTTGCAACATGTATGCAATGGATCAGAACCATATTTTCTAATTAGTGTCCAAGTCCAAGTATGTAATATTTCATGCTAAAATGTAATGGAGGTTTAATAGAAATCTTTCATAAAAGCTCATTGATCGTTATATATTTTATGATATAAAATAATCGATAAGGCTAGCATAGGATTTTTTGGTATGTATATGTCAAATTGTATATTTGATATTCTTTTATCGTTTCCAGACCGATTAAATGCACTTAAAAAGCTTCATTTTGAGATGTTATGATAAAATATTAAGGTTTGTCCGTAGGCGTTCAAAAAGCTTAACTTCAGACGAAGTAACAAACCTCTAAAAGAGTATACAACTGACTGGTATAGTCAAAGGCACACAATCATACAACAATGCTCATACAACCCAAAACTTGCTAATTGCCATTTTTGCTATTTTATATTGATTAACAAATGAGTTCAAAAATGTTTTAAATTGCACAAAATTTCACATATGTACATTCCACAGTATATTTTACAATGAGACTCGAGCTTTATCACGTTTATTCATATTAAATCAAAAGGACCATATTAGGTTTTAATGGGAGATGGGCCCAGAACGGACCATTAAAATTCATATATCAAGTCATCACAATATTCATGTGTCACTTATATAATTAACGCAACAGGAAACTTGCAAAGGTTTTGTTATAATGATACCTTAACTACGTTGTTCATAAAGGCAACTTTGCATGAACATGTATATCATCTGGATTTTATTTAACTTTTATTACCAATATAATGCCATTTTCTTTTTTCGGACTGTAAATCAATTTCATAATTATTCGATAGAGCATCATTACAATTTGTTTGATAAATATGATATTGAGTGTGCATGTTATCAAACATGTCATTGTTTTAGAAACAAACTATAGCATACTATATTTCCTTATTTTGAAAGTCATCAAGTCATCCTTCTTCGACACGGACAATTAGAAAATCATGATTCATCAACCTTTCCGTTTCATCCAACTATTGATTGACGTTTACGTTACAGTGGTATTTTATCTGCAATCACACACAAATAATTAAATTCAATATCATGCATTTAGTTTGTAGTTGCTTTTTAATTAACCCTAGACATTGTCAATGACCTATGCGGTCAACATCCCTTGTTTTCTCCAAACAAGAGAACCAAATTTGCATACCTATATAATTTGACAAACTGTAATTAATGCTCATCATTTTGGTTTCATGAAATACCTAATAGTAATATCAAACTTTCTTTGCAATACACTCGACAGTATTTTAGTTTACTATTATATTATACAATGGTGAAATAAAGGCTTTCTTTCCATCATTCCTGGTTTTGAAACTTGACAGTGTAAGTAGATAATTATGTCTTAGCTTCAGAAATGTTGGGGTGTGTTTAATTTGAGTAAATTTGAAAATATGATGCCATGAAAGTGACTTATTTTCGTGTAGATTAATTTTCGGTGCCGAGTTAGAAGTTATAAAAGATCTAATTATTACTCGGTTGTACGACATTCGAGGAGAAAGTTTTTTCAAGGGCTATTAAAACATTTCTAGGGGCATACCGCATAAATAATTACATATTTCGTTCTGAAAATTGTAACCATCTCATTACTCAGTTAAGGCGTTTAATGCATTGATACAATATTCGTGAATTTTTTAACTTTGCGCTGCATAATGTGAAATATATTTCATACATTTTAACTTTGAAATCAGCAATCAGAATATAATCCTGCAAATAAAAATGATATAACACAAAATCTGAGAAAAGATCAGAAATGGCAGATAGAGTATACGTTTCAATTTGCTCCTTTGTCGTTCATACTACAGGATTCCTGAGGTTCACTCCATTTACTTGGAACACCCAGAAAAAACGCATCACTTTGCGCTCAGAGCAGGCTCTTCATCAACTTCGAGTATATTACCTGAACTACAACACTTTGTACCTGGCCATTATTGTACTGCAAATATCATGCACCTGGTCCAAAATCCCACCCAACTCATTAGTCCAAGCATTTTGTCTGGCTAACTTAACAGCTATAATTTACTGCGTTCCAACAAGCTATGTTTCTGTCATAAAGGCGAAGGAAATTGCAAACCTTCTCAACATTTTACTCGACACATTAGCACAGTTTCCAGGGACGACTGTGTCCAAGAGAGAATGGCAAGTACTTGAATATGTGTGTAAAATGCTTTCTCTCACATCATACTCATTCTGGCTCCTCTTTGTCAACGAAATTATCAATCCTTGTTTCCCAACTGCTGTCGGGTATTGGTTATCCCCACAGTGTTGGGCAGCTGGGAAACCTGGGTTTCTGGAAAAAGGGTCTATATGGACTTTTAAAGAGGTTCTGGCTAGATTTGTCATAACAATCGCAAATTTCCTCTCTGTCCAATCATTAGCTTGCAATTTGTACGTTGTCATTTGTTTGATTTTGATTAAAGCTCACATGTTTTTCAGTTTGATAAAGCATTTAGCAAGGAAGATTAAAGTTGCGGAAACCTACAGCCATGCTGAGCCATCACTACAGGTTTATCGGAAATTGCAAATAAATCTAAGATTGTTTCGAGCAATCTACTCGAATGAGTCACTTCTTACTATTGCATGTGGTGGAATGGGAATGCAGGCACTTGGCATATATATAGCGGTTGACTTGTTGCGAAAGGGAAAGAAAGCTGGAGGTCAGTTTTTCCTCCTTGCAATCTGTGGCTGGTGTGCAGTGGCATTAGCAATAACTATACTATTTGTGTATGGGAAATTGGCCCTTATATTCTTGGAGTCAAAAGCTTTCAAGGTGGATATCAAACGAAATAGCAAGATTGTTTCAAACAAAAGATTCACAATATTTCTGCGGTCCTGTCCACTGCTCAGAGTCTACTTTGGTCCGGACAACTTTGTGGAGCCGGGCACACCAACTAAAATGGAAGAATTCGTTGTAGACCAGACTACAAGCTTACTGCTTTTGTAAGAATCATTTACAAAGCCACCATACCAATAAATTGATGCATTTATGATCTATAACGGTAAATATTTTACTATTGACTAAGAATCCATGCTGATGCTTTTACAAGATAAAATGATTTACAATTATTTGCAATTGTAGCCCAGTCGCTGCAAATATTTTGTCTACCATAGGGTCAGACAACGTACATTGTGACGTTTCACTGTACTTTAAAATATTAAATTTTCAATTTAATGAAAGAACTAGTTAATTATTTCCACTACTAGAATGACCAGCTATATATTAATGTTTTATTACATTTTAATAGTAAATTACTAAATTAGCATCATTTTAGTTAACCAACCCGTTACTTATTATAAATTAATTAACGTAACAACTTATTACAACTATAACGTATGAATTAATAAAGTTATATTGATGGTTTTCGTGTGCGTCATATTGTGTTTGGAACGTTGTGATGGTGTATTATTTCGTTGTAAAGAAAAATGTTTCATGCACTTATGAGATGTAGAGTGTACTTTGTTTGTCCAGTAGATTTGTGAGCAATAGATCTGGCAACATTGTTATTGTATATTTCAGTATATTTCGAGTTTAATGACTTGTTCTGTGTTATTTAGATGGGATGATGTGGCTTTGTGAACTAGAGCTATATATTCATTCTAGAACAAATATTTTGTGAGTCAGCATTTTGTGAGTGAAGTATGCTTGTCATTTATAATGTATTGAAACTGCCACATCATCAGACTGCTAGAATGTTCCATTCATTTGTTACTATGTACTTGTACTTATACCTACGTTGTCAAAAGGTGAAAAATACCTATAAAGAAAAAGAGCAGATATGCCTCTTTGCCCAGTCCATGATCAGAGTACAGAGACGACAGATTTCTTCTTCTGTCTTATCATCTTTTATCTTTCCAAGGCAAAATTTAACTTCCTTTTTGACTAATTAAATTCCTACTTCTTTTTATTTGCCATTAACTAAAATCGGAGTTCTATTAATTTATTATCTCACATAATCTCACGTTTGACCTTTTCATTTCATGCACAATACAAAATTATCATCTACACAAAAAGAGTGGTTGGCTAAACCAACCTGGTCCTTCGGTTTCAAACACAAATATATATTATTGCCGTCAAGCTTCTAGGAGAATTACATGTTCCACATTTGCAATATTCCGAAGGACACCTGTTTATTAGCATTGTTAGTAAAAAGCATGTTTTAGCTGAAGCATCCAAGGACAGTACGATTTCTCGATATAAAAACGTTTCATATTCTGTGCCTTTCAAATTGATGCATGATAACTTTTATAGACTACGCCGAACGGGCATTTTGGTGCTTACCACAAGATCTAGTGAATTTTTAAATGGTTATCGATGCGTTCTTTCTTCGTCTGAAATGTCCAAACACACGAGTGGCTTGATACATAAGCCTTTAAGAGCATTTTAATGATAAATTAGTTGAGAATTCATACCAATTGAAAGCCATCCTAGTTCTTTCTTGTATCTAGAACAAGTCCCGCCTACAATGAAGAAATTGGCACTGTAACATTAATTATCATAATAATTTACAACAAAGAATTTTGTAAATAAAAACTACGAAAATATTGTTAAAAACTTTAGCAATTAAGTATTTGTATAATAAACAGAGTTCTCTAGTTTAATTACACACTGCATATTTTAGTTTAGTTAAGAGATAATTAAAATTTTAAATAATGCTTCCGAAAAACTGGTACTAAATTTTACATCTGAACGTTTTTGCCTGACTACTAACACTTGTTTTAATTAAAATGTCAGTCGTACTCCTAATTTTGAGGGATAATAAATTGCTAATTCTCCGTCCCGAAACCTTTCTCCATAAATATGTAATGAATTTTCCCTGTTTCTATATACAATTTTGGTACGATGTGATGAAGCAGTCTAAAATTAGTTTCTATTCATGGTTAAATAAAAAACCAATCTATCTGGCTTCATATACGTTAGAGAAAGAGAAATTTCAAGAAAAAGCCTTGAATTAATATTAAAAAACATTTTTCATGTATTTTTAGTCTTGCGGCTTCTGGTTACAAAATTTTTAGTTCAACACATTAGTGTTATACGTTAATACGTGTAATACCGGGTACAATATTAGAATACGCGCATGTGTGTATCTAATCATATTAATAGCACAAGGTTTAATAGTTTGTATCACAAGGAAGTTTAAAATATTTATAGACGTTTCCTTTTCGTAAAAGTGTCCATAACCAATTGTAATTCTTATATCTCTTAAGGACCTAATTGGTTTCACGGATTCTTGTCGTAACTTCTTACCAAATTGTGAATTGTGGGAAATGGTAATATTCTTTTAAAGCGCCGTCAGCGTTCGTTTACTAAACTCGTTAACCCGTCCAGGAAATAAGTAGCCTACACACATAAATAAATACGAACCAGAAAGCAAATACACAGAGAATGCTAACCCGACGACAGAGAAACTATTACGAATTTCTGCGCTACAGATAACTACTCCATAAAAGGTGGCAAATGATAATATAAAAGCTTTATAAGGTGCTGCTAAATTTTTTTGAAAGCATTGATTAACAGCACAAGTGTACAAACACAATCTTTTGGACTTTTGCACTGATGTTTTAAATATATTTATCGTAGTTGTTTTACTTTTTAAACAAAGTTTCGCATAAGTGTGCATACTTTCCGCCAAAATGCACAATCCAATATAGCTTGAAAACATTCCATCAAAGAGAATAAGTGCGCATGCACATTCTACGTTAAAAAAGTCCCAAATTTCAATACACAACAGCATGCCTCTAAATGTAAATGATGTGATTGAATATGAATCCTGAAACACTGGAGTGACTGAAGCAGAAATCGGATCTTTCTTGATAACTAAGAGTAGTGTGTAGACAATACTTGATAGTACAGTCACAAATGGAACAAGTAGCGCCAACACCTTAATCGCAATGCTCTCCTTGACGATGTCGGTTTGAAATAATGAGTTCAATATATTCACAAAATTTCGATGCTCATTGCGTATAAATGTAAGTGCTACGTTTCCAAGACAGAGGGCAACCAACCAAAGGCTGAAATGTAGTAAGTGGTCTCCATCAATTGCCCTCCGGTCACTGTATAAATTCTTTATTTGGAGAACTGCTTGAAGATATCGAAATGCAGTGGAGTATTTCAGCAAGTCTAAGATTTAAAATACGAATATTACTTGTATCAACCCTAAATACGGAAGATGGTGAAAAGTCATTTGAAAATGGCACAATAAGATTACATATGGATCTGAAAAGTTGAATTTGGAGCTGTATCAGCCAGTTTATGCTCAATTTAACCATGACGCTTAGATATATTCTTTTTTTTTCGTTAAAAGTTAAGACATGCAAATGGTTAGGTTTTAGATAGTCTAATCTTAATGTATAAATGTTAGTAGAAATTCTAAAACTCAGAAATCCTTAGCCAAATTACAAAGTCACTTTGACATTTGAGCTCCAAAAGTATTCTACACCGTTTGTTTATCTGATAACTCTATCTTGCTGTAATAATAAAATTTGACAATTTACTTGCCCTTTTGTTGTTTGATTACAGTAGCTTATATCTACATATATTTGATTAAGAAGCAGCTTGTAGATTCAAATTTGAGTTAAGGTATGTCAAAATGAGTAGAAATAACTATGTCTCATTCTATCAAAACATGTATGCTTATCAAAATGATATCAAATTCCAGACTTACCACCTTATAACACAAGTGTGTATTCTAATTGCATATTAGTAATTTTGTGGTCGATTTTATTCAATGTTTACAACGCTTATTGTAGTTTTTCCATCATTCTTCATATGGATTTTCACACACATTTAATTTTAAGGTAAAATATATCCAATTGAAGATGTTTTTAAAATGTATAAATTATTTTACTCATTATTGATAAATCCCATTTTTGAGTTCGATTGAATGTCCATGCCCCATCTTTGGGACTTGAGAAAAATTACGGAAAATGTACCTAAAAACATAACAGGTGGTTACTAGAAACTTTTAGAAACAAGTCTGGATGTTATACTGCACAAATTTTCACTATTTTACAAATGTAAAGGAAAAACTGCGAATAGGGAAATATTCACTTCGCCAAAGTCGCTCATACGTTGATTAAGATTCCACAGCGTAAGGACGACGTATCAAAACAAATTAATATGCTACTTGTAGCCCATAAAAAACTCTAAAATGCATATTTTTGGATTTGCAAAATTTTGAGTTTTATTGTACTTCATTGGGATCAGAAGTTCTTGGGGGCAGATTTTGGCATATCAAGGTTACCAAGGTTATTTGGCATCATTAACTCTCACCAGCCGCAAAACTCTAAATACAAGCCAGGGTTATAATAAGCAAAACATGGGCTTTCCAACGCGCTATACATTGTTGTTCTTATACATTTGAGGATTACAAAAACAAAGGTGGAAATATTAAAAATGGGGGGAAAAATTCGCAGAAAATATTATTTCTTCAATTTTTTCCCGCAAGTTATCATGGTTTGGTTTGCTGTTTTCAGTAATGGATAGAGCTACTTTAGTTGTACATGGAACACGATATTTTGAATCAAAGCTCCAAGAATATATAAAAAATAAAACATAATTACCTTTCAATAAACATCCAAAATTTTCAAAATATTTTTATTTCTGGAACACGTTAGTTGCAAATTAAAGTCTTACTACTGGTAATGTTTGAGCATACATTGACCTCACTACCCACAAAATTTGGGGAATATTGGTCGAGTTGTCTTGGAGCTGTATTGAGCTAATTTTTCCATGTCCGTGATTTTAAGTTTTCCTTCTCCATCCCTGCTGTTACGTAAGTAAGAAACCAAATATTTTGCTGCTGAGACTTTTTCATCCTAATATATCACTATATACAAAAAAAATCGAGTTTTGAAATTTTGTGCATAAAAGGGGTCACGAGCCCAAAATGATGCTCACTAGCCTTAACAACTGATTCATTTGGCTCATACTCCACTTTTCCGGTAATTTAAGAATATCAATTGAAAAACATCATACATGTACAGTAAATCTGCAATTTGAAGAAGGGGCATATATATCTATTTCAAAACTAAAATAAATCATTTAAAGGTAGTTAGCTCCATTCCGTCGCAATATTTATTATGTTAGCTACTAAAACGCAATATCACTTTCTCTTCCTGTCAACTTGCAGTAATCTTACTTACCTTAATTCATACTAAAGTAATGTCTTAATGCAAATAAACAAACCAATACATAATGACGATTCAAAGTAAAAACTTATTGTCACGCAAAACTAAAATGATTTAATTATATTTGTTCATCACAGCAGTATCTCTCCTTGAGCATCAAAAGAAGTATCATGCCCTTAAATCTCGTTCAATTTAACCAAAAATAATGGTTCAAAATTATATTTAGATTTTCATAATTTATAGTTTGTATCTAAAGCCAATCTACCCATGTAACTTTTTTGCTTTATGAAACCACAAAATAAGGGAAGAATTATTATTAATGATTTTCTTATCAAAATATTTGAAATTTTAATATTCTATACCAGACATAATTTTGAAGCAAACTGATTAAAACTAAATTTAACCAGAGGTATGTATAACATTTGGTTTTCGTTTTAGAAAAACGATAAATGGTATCTCTTCTTTTATTGAAATCCCTTTAAAAGAATAAAATTTATCTTACGCTACTACTACCCACTCGCTACCCGATATAATTAGTAGATAACCAAGCCCACGCGATTCCATTTCAAAGTCAACTTGGTCAGTAACCGAGTTTTTAAATAACGTCATTGTACGCTTTGGCTGAAAGCTTTCAACATCGGCGAGTCCCAACTTCTCAGACATAATTCTTCTCATGCCTAACAGTAAAATTCCACACAAATACAAAATGAGAATCTTAATCACAAACATGCTGCCAGGCATAAGCAATATTCGTGAAAAATTTTCCAAGGAGAAAACCTCCAAGTCTACTGAATCTCAAGATAAAGTTCTCACAGATATTGAGAAACTAATATTTCAAGTCTACTTCAAAAGTTTCTGCTACGTCTGGCCATTTCCATTGGAATGGACAAA
>JAQIXX010001519.1:0-32822 GCA_034700605.1 Willowsia nigromaculata
ATGAGTAATGTGGAGAGAGATGGAAATATTCACATTGGAACAGAGTCTTATTATCGATATTTTCACCGGTTTTTGTTCGGAGGTAGTATTCCACCACATATTATAAAACGAACTCATGCTCTACAAATGTCTGGAATACTACATTGGTGGCAAGGTTTTGTTACAAATGCTTACAACATTGATTCAGCTCAGATGTTGAACCTAAAGGCGCCAGACATGCAAGGGAATGTACTCGTCATTTTTATCATGCTACTTGGTGGAACATGCTGTGCATTTGGGTGTTTTGTTGCTGAGAGTATGATCGGATATTTCGATAAGATTGTATACTTTTTATGTTGCTTATACAAATGTATACGAGCCATAAAACAGAAAATTAGCCAATTCTTGGTGAATATTATGCCGACAAGGTAATCGAAATTCATATACGCATGCGATAGGAAATATGAAAATTGTTGAAATCACTTATATATACATATATATATATATATATATATATAATCTAAGATTGTTTAAGCCTCAAAACCACAAACAATTTATTATTAGTATAAATTTATTAGTATAAATAAGTAGTAATGGACTTTAAAGAAGACGAAAATGAATATTGCACCAAAACGCTTTTATCCGTATTATATAGCATAAATGTAAAAATTTTAACTGCTTATGGAATACAAAGCAGGTGCTTAAAATGCTAAGGTGTTTCAAGGAATGTCTACTTTCCTTTCATGCTTACATTTAACTTGCGTTTAGTAAGTAGTAAGTAGTTGTTGGATACTTTTACGTGCAAATATACAATGTCAATTTAAATAACTACCAGTGTCTCTAAAGCAAATCATGGAATTAAAGATAGTTATTATATGGTAATGAGTTGTTTTTGGGGTACCTACAAATATTACAAATCTGCAGTCAGGTCAACTCTGTATATTTTACACAATGTTGGACTGTACATTTCATTTCCTTCTACTACAAGAAAAGCCAATTCCTTCTAAATTAAATTATACTTTGCAGTCTTTCATGTGAAAGCTTAACAAAGCACAATATCGTTATTTGCAGGAAAAATATGAAATATGCATAACTATTAAATTATTAATTTCATTTCTTGTAAAACTATAACTCTATTTTACTACTTCTTTTAGGTAATTCTCTTTACTGTAGTAAAGCATGCATTAATAAGTTTCACACAACATTTTCTTGTCTACATTTACGTGACATTCTCTCGGTTCGTTTCACGCAGTAAATTTTATGTTGGAATTTATCTGATATCCTTTCGGCTATAAGACTGTAAAGTGGATCTGGAATTGAACTTGATATCCAATTTTTTCAGACATCCAATCTTCTCCCAAATGTTGCATTTCAGAAATTCCGAACACTTCTCAAAATCAATTCGTTGTATTATGTTGCATCCCACTGGAGGCATAGTTTCGTTGTGATTCGCCTGGAAACGGAGATACTCCAGTGATTTCAATCCCAAGAGAAAGTCCAGCGAGCATTTATTCCGCACCTCCATTTCTAGCCTTCTCAACTTGGGCAGATGGAGTAAAGTCTTTGACGTTTCCCAAAAGATGAGCTTATCATCTGTTTCAGGACGCAATGAATAAGTTGGCAGGGATAACTGAAGCTCAGTCAAAGTCTCCTTGTAAGTCTCCACTTTATTGAAAATAGTTTTCAACTGGAGAGATGGGCACATGGACAAGTCGACCCGAAGTATTTTCAGATTCCAATATGGAGGGAGCATTTGAAAGTGTTCAGAATGGTAAATTGAAGCACACAAAGTGCTTAGGTCATTCAGACACCCAAGGTCGAAGGCACGTGGTAAAGCTGCTTGAAAAGAGCCATTAACAATACAAATTTTGATGTGGCTATTCACAGAGCAAATAGACCTCATCACAGTTTCGGGTACGTTTGCCATGCTGAGGAGTTCCAATGCCCTTAATTGTGGAAACTCCGATATATCCGTTAATCCTTCAAAACCTCCACCGTTAATGATAAATAAAGACTTGAGGTTGAGCATGAGCGAAACAAATGAACAAAGATGAGGATAGCATTGATATTGAGTGATTCCTCCTTGAATGGAAAGGTAGGCACTCCAAAAGTAATGTCCAGCTTTCTCCAGGAATGCTTTTAAACGCGGGACATTTTCCTCCCATGGCCGAATAGGATCGTCTTCTGGACGGTTTTCATAATAAGTAGCTGGCTGGCGATGTGCAAAGATTTCTATCATTCTACTTGGAAATGGAGAGGACCCATCTGAGAAGGCTGGAGAATCTAGACATGGGAGTATTTCCGATTCCAACCTTTTCCAGATTTTTGCATTGCTTGATAAAATAAATCGCAGATAACATGAGTCTGCAAGATCACTCATTCGATTATTATCATAGTTCCAGATTTGGAGGGACTTTCTATGTGGTGGTGTCTCAAGCAGATGATTTACTCCAAGTCTCCAATTCTTGGCAACCAAGCGAAAACAGTGAAAATGAGTAGAGTCACGGCTAGTCAAGTATTTTTGGTCGACTTGAATCTCCAACACCTAAAATTTGACGCGCTTATCATTAGAAATATTTAATGAAGATTTCATAATTACAACCACTCTGTTATTTATTAATTGGGCTAAATTTCTAACCTTAGGAAATAGATATAAAGTCCTTTCTGGTTCCAGCAAATCTCTCCAAAAGATAGATGCATGTGAACAAGCAATAAGTGTATCAGCATCATCTTCACAATTCTTCAAAAATTTTTTCCAGAGCTGGAATTAAGCGAAAGTTACTATTTTAAATCGCCGTACTTCTAATAATATTACCATTTATAACAAATATGTAACTGCATAATTCGTAATACCTCTTCCGGAAAAATGCCAAGCAATTTGTTTCTCTCACTCAACTCCATTCTTTCAGTGCTATGTTGGATGTTCATTAAGCAACCAAAGTGTAAAATTAAATATCACGAAATTAACATGTATCTATAAAATTTAGGGCTTCCCTTTCAACAATATCTACAAATTATACTTATTTTGCTATTTACAAATGCAGAGCAACAACTGTCAAAAATACTTCACTGGTTGTTGTTTCGTAATACAAATATTTTGGAAAAACGAGAAATTATATTTAAAAAATGATAAGGTCAAATAAATTAACAAAGGTTAAGACGAGTTTTTTTATTATATTACAAGTCAGTAGATTTCTTTTTCAATAATTTGCTGTGTTCTGCATTCAATTCAGATTCGGTAATAAGACAAGAGTAAAAGAGGAATGAAGAGCAGATTTTCAATTGTGACATTAGTAGGAATGAGAAAATATTGGAACTCATGGGAAATAAGAATAACAAAAATCACATGTTTTTGTGTAGCCATTTCTTTTCTACAAACAAATCTGAGAAAACGTTTTGCTTTCCTTTGTCTACAAAACTTGAGCAAATGAAGTGTTTGTTTTTGTTGTTTATTTGTAAAAAATGTGATAATTTAATTTAGAACTTTTAAAATTTGAAGTAAAAATATTTATATTTATTATAATTGAGGATGATACTCATTCAAACTGTGTAGTTACACAATCTCAGTTCTTATTTCAAATTTTGCCATAAGCTCATCAATTTATTTCATTTTGACCACAGAAATTACTTACTTTTTACAGTTTACATTAAAAATTATTTACACGTAAAATTTATATCGCCAAAGTACTCTTATAAAATTGCTCACATTTTTCATAAGCTTCCTCAATGTCTTTATCACAAGCACACTTTGTCTGTAATGGATGACTCCTACCTCCATTAAGAAAAGCATCATACTTGCTAAGATCCCGAAACCAAATGTATAAAATATCACTAGAATATTGCCATTAATACTAGCCGCCTTTGGAGGAGCAGATGATCTGTCCTCATTTAAACCATTAACTAAGTCATCATCCCCCAAGAACCTGTTCCACCACTGAAATAACCCTGACTCTAAAATTGCCGACATACGTTTCAAAATACCTGTACTCACCTGCCCGTACAATTCCACACCTACCAAATATTTGAAACGATCTGTTTTCCCTATGTCCACAAAAGCAATCCCTTGTCTGTATAAATTTTTGGCAAACTTGACACAAAGTATTTCAGGAAGAATTATTGCCGTTTTGTTACATCTAGAGATCTCTTCAAACAAAGTACGCTCCTCTCTCGAATAAATTCCTTGAATAACATTTTTCACAGAATGTAAGTTGAAAGGATTATTTGGGGATAACAGGCCATCCACAACCATTTGACGTAGCATCTCAAAAAATCCTTTTACAATGTTAGAAATGTTCTTGTGAAGCTTTGTATCATACAATAAGTTGTCGTAGTCTAATCCCATGTAACCAGGTTTTCCAATGTACTGATCGTCAAGCTCTGAATGAACTTGTATTTCTATTTCTGTGTTGTTATCCATCGGCTCAGTCATACCTAGGAAGAAGGACACATCATCGTCGATTTGTGTTTCATGTAGGGTAGAATTTGCAAAATTTGGTGTTATTAAAATCCCAGTTGACCTAACATATATCGAAAAGTTATCCACCTTTAGATCATCTATTGTCTCATAATGAATCGTGTTTCTAACAGTTATCATATTGTAGACATTTGTGTTCTTGTATGCATTACTCAAAACAATTCCTACCAATAACACACAAGTAAATACAAATCTCAGTCCAAAGACTTTTGTTTGACAGCTTGGAAATGGATCTCCTTGCTCAAGCAAGACACGAATCAAGGACAGAATGTTGCGTAGCTTTCTTAACATTTTAAAATGACGACCACCAAAAGGCCAGAAAGAATTGATTGCAGCAGAGAGCACCAGAATTGAGATTGCCATTCCCATCCATATATATTTATCGAAAACTGCTACAAGCTCATTAAATGGAACCCCCTGTTTTCCTCGATGTCCACAACTTATAAACTTCAATGAAAGTAGTGAATTATTTAAAAGGAGAGGATAAAAGTAGATTCCTTTGTCTTCAGTAACGTATGAGTTGATCACCAAATAAGTCAGAAAGTCTGAGTCAGCGTATTCCTCGACTTTATTTGCTTTTCCATTTTCACAAATTATTCCACCAAATTGGACGTAATATGAATAGTTTTTTAGCACTGAGGAAATTACATGAGCTCGAGCATGATATAGTCGCTCCTCTTGATCTAAAATCTCTTTGTTTGCTCTAACAAAGGAGCGTTTTTCATTAGAATAAATATTACCACAATACTCCAAGTGCCGTTCTAACCCACCTAAGGATTTAGCCTTTTGCTCATGGCCCTTGATAAAGTAATGTAACTTTTCGTTGGGAAATATTGTAGCAATTGTAGACACAATGGAAATATTGTAGTTTCTCCATAGATTTGTGGTGACTTCGGTAGTAGCAATTTCCTGATGGTCAATTCCATTTGGTTTAAGCACAGACAGCGTGAAAATATCTGTGCATTTGCTGCAAATTGTGGCTACGACAAATATATCAAGTGACATTGTATATCTATCAAAATTGTGCACTAAATCCAAATATTCGGTTTTCAAAACCCAATTGAATATATCACTTACATTAGCAAGCAAATTTCTTTGAACAAATATATTAAAGGTTGAATGTGTTCGTCCCCTTTGTGGTAGAAAAGGGTCTACCAATGAGTATTGAAATATATCAGGTATCCACAAATCTGGTAAGTCATAAATCAGAGTTGGGGTTTCAAGTAAGAAGAGAATAACGTGAACTTGGCAGGTCCATGGTTTCGAAAACTGAGAAAATTCTTTTAATCGGAGTCGTACACAATAGTCGGTGTTAGCTATGATGACGCTGGTGGAACGTGCCTCAAAACTTGTCACATGCTCACTGAGAAATTTTGATGTTTGGCAAGGGTATGAGCCTGTTTCATTGAAAGATTGGTTACTTTTAAGCTCTTTCATTTCAATTGGAACCCACACGGGGCTTACATCAGTGTCGTTTTCGTAAAAGGAGGTTGATTTGATTGAATAACGAATTATAATTGGCATATCTGGCGCT
Source organism: Willowsia nigromaculata (assembly GCA_034700605.1). Classification (NCBI taxonomy): domain Eukaryota; kingdom Metazoa; phylum Arthropoda; class Collembola; order Entomobryomorpha; family Entomobryidae; genus Willowsia; species Willowsia nigromaculata. The sequence goes on from JAQIXX010001519.1 coordinate 5,988, forward strand.
CGAATTTCAACGTCCATAAAGTGGTCTATAACTATTAGGCAACTTTCATTGGCAAAAGGATTAAGTATTTCGTTAAGGTTAATAACGGTTGGTCGGGCATTTTCGGACAAATTCAGTGTAGGTTTGCTTGGTTCTGTATCATGTTCTATTGCAATGTTAGGGGATTGATTCATTTTGATGTGGTTGTCAGACACAACAAGTTTCAAAATGAAAATAACTTCCAAATATACAAAAATTAACATTTTAACTGTGTGTTGTGGACACATAGCAACAATTTGTTGGTTTGTGGTGTTGACTGGCTTCAAGAAAAATGTGAATATCACCAAAGTGGCTATAGCATTATATGTTCCTTTAAGCAACTTAGATAATATAAACGTGTTGTATGATAAGTTTAGAAAGACAATTTGGCTAATTAAATGGTTGCCGATGGGAAAAACAATGTCGTATTAATATTAATGGCATTTATATGCCTAAATGTAAAAGACCGGAAGATCTTGATTAAAAGTAGTAAAATAATAGAAACGTATTACATTTGTATACTTGCCAAGTGCCAGGTAACCACATATTGTTTTAACATTATTTCTCCGTGCACGTTCATTGGACATGCTCACTAAAATTCATTTCCTTGAAATTAAGATTGAAGCTTTGCATATTGTGATGCATAAGGTTTTATACAACGCAAAATATTGTGAGTTACGGAAATTAGCTGGCACTATAAAGTTAATGGGTTTTATGTATCTTTTTATAGCATACCTTTGTGATTGCTTCCACTTCCAGGTCAAGAAGCTTCGATTAGTTTAATTATTCTTTTGCATCATTACAATTTCATGTAGACATTCAGTTGACAAAAGCTTCTACTTGAGCTGAAGACTCAAGTAGCCGCAAATTCTAGGAAAACATTTATTCATTTTCACATGCTGTCATTTACATTCCTATTCCAATAAATAATTGAAATAGGCTATCCTCATTTTTTCATGTTTTTAACAGTAAATCTTCACTATCTTTTTATTAATTATTAAAGCTCGCACAGAGAAGAAATAAATACCACATTTTATGTGATCAAAGCCAATTCTATTAATCAATATTTCACATGGACACGTGTAGCAACGTCTCGATCAAACGATAGACGAAGATTGCTTAAAAACTAATTATTTCATGCTTTTATCAGCATATCTGCTTAAGTATCGTATTTGTATGCATAGATCCACCAACAAGCAAAGCATCTACTTTACTTAATGTGTCACGGATAATCATATGAATATATTGGTTTTTTGAACGTTTTCTCATCTCATATATCATTTATATTATAACAAAATATTAAAATACAGCACATGTAGAGCAGTTTGTTTATTTTAGAGTGTCTAGAAGGTCAATCTAAAGCCAAATAAATATCACACATTACTACAAATAATTATATAAATGATTTGTTTAGTTGGTATCTATTAGCACTGGAAATCATAGAGAAGGTAACTATTCGACCAATATTGTGGTTTCAGAAGGTGTTTGTTTTATATTATCCTACTTGTTGTTGTAAGATTGTTTTCTAAGGTATATATAACCTGCATTGGTCACCACAACTTGTTCTTGCTAAGAGCAATTAATTAGTTGATAGTAGGTTACTGAGGACTTCACTTTGCACCTTTCAAATTTTTAAATTGAACCAACAAGAACATCTAAACTGATCATTTCATTTAAATATAGATTTACTTATGTTGCAAATTTTCACTATACAAGAAGAAAAACAGACAAAAAGAGATGGGAGTCTGCAGTGTGGAGTTCGCTCATATAAATACCAAAAGTAACTTATGCAATCATATTTCAGTGTTTCGTTCATGACATTATTGATTTTTACATTCAATAAAATGATCATAAATGCGTATATTGTTCCAAATCACTGATTAAATTTGTTGATTTTGGAAAAGCTTTCAATGTGCTATAAAGTCTTCGATGTGGTAACTTAACAAATTTCAGTATCAGTATAATGAAAAGATTCATTAAATACAGTACTAATTAGATTATATATTGCATTTGCTTTGATTATAAAGTCACATGTAATACTATAATTAACTATTAAGTTGTACAGTTTATTAACATAGAAACATTGCACAAATTCACACAAACCAGAAAGGAGCCAAAAATTATCTGATATCCTTTCGGCTATAAGTCTGTAAAATGGATCTAGAATTGAACTTGATTTCTACTTTTTTCAGATACCAAATCTTTCCCCAAATGTTACATTTCAGGAAATCTGAACACTTGTCATGATCAATTGATTGTGATTTTGTACTCCTATCTGTAGGAAAAGTTTCATTATGATTTGCCTGGAAGCAGAGATGCTCTAGGGATTTGAGCCCCAAGAGAAAGTCTAGCGTGCAGATATTCCGCACCTCTATTTCCAGACGTTTCAATTTGGGTAGTGGGAGGAATGTCTTTGACGATTCCCAAAAGACTAGCTTATCATTTCTTTCTGGAAGACATTCATAAGTTGGTAGGGACATGTGGAGCTCCATCAAGGTCCCCTTAAAAGTCTCTAGTTTATTGAAAATTTCCTGTAATTGGAGTGATGGGTACATTGACAAGTCAGCCCAAAGCACTTTCAAATTCCAATGCTCAGGTAACAATCGAAAGTATTCAGAATAGTGAATCGAAGCGCACAAAGTACTCAGATTACGCATGCACTGAAGGTCAAATGTCTCTGATGCAGGTGTTTGAAAAGGGCCCCGAATTACACAAATGTTGATCTAACTATTTGCAGAACAAATGGACTTCATCACAGATTTTGAAACATTGTCCATGCTGAGGAATTCCAACAACCTCATATGAGGGAACTCCGGGATTTCAGTGAGCCCTTCAGAACCTCCACCGTTAATAATCAAAAGAGATTTGAGGTTGGGCATGAGCGAAACAAATGAGCAGAGATGGAAGTACCATTGATATGGGGTGATTGCTTTTCGGCTGTCGACCCCAATTGAAATTAAAGCACTCCAAAAGTGATGTCCCACTTTCTCCAGGAACTTCTTCAACAGGAAGAGATTTTCGCTCCATGGCCGAGGATTGTTTTGTTGACGACGGAATCTACGATTGGGAGGATCACGACGATTTGCGTAGATTTCCAATGTTCTACTTGGAAATGGGGAGGATCCTTCTGAGAAAGCTGGAGAATCTAGAAGTGGAAGCTTTTCTGATTCCAACTTGTTCCAGAATTTTGCATATCTGCATAAATGGAATTGCATATAAAATGAGCAAGCAAGGTCGTTCATTCGATTGTGACGATAGTTACGAATTTGGAGGGAATTTTGATGAGGTGGTGTCTCAAGTAAATGGTTGACTCCAAGTCTCCAATTCCTGGCAACCAAGCAAAGACGGAGAAAGTGAGCAGAGTCACGTCTCGTCAAGTATTTCTGATCGGCTAGGATCTTCAAAACCTAAAATTTGACATGCGTATTATTAGGAATATTTTATGAAGATTTGTATTATGAGACTAATCGGTTTCATTATAGTTGTTACTTTGGGAAAGAGATATGAAGTCCTCCTTTGTTCAAGTAAATCCCTCCAAAAGACAGACGCATGTGAGCAAGCAATCAGAGTATCAGCGTCATCCTCACAATTCTTCAAGATTTCAATCCAAAGCTACAACGAAGCAAATTTGTTCTGGTTTATATACGTCTACGATTTGTTATCAACTTTTGGTGACAACTATTTATGTAATAGTAATAAGTTCTTTTAAAACTGAAATTATTGCAAGCACCAAATTTATTTTAGTTTTTTCTATTAAAAAACTACTGAAAAATCGTAAAATTCAACATACCTCTTCCGGGAATGTCCCAAGCAATTTCATTTTCTCATTCGACTGATCAGATTCCATTGGTTTTCTCTAATTTAATATTTTCACTCAACAATTCACAGTATTGAACAAAGTGTTAACATAATAGCCGCAAAAATTGCAAGCATATTCACTTCATTCTTAATAAAGTAAAACAACAAACTTAATTGTGTATCATAAAAGTCCATAATATTTCATCGGTTTATATTTTGACGGTCTTACCCATCCAAAAAATTACAATAATACCTACAAAATTTATATTTCAGGTCGTAGACAAACAAAGCACCAGAATTTAACAGCACCTTCTAAAAAATATATCACAAAGATTAGTCTAAAGTCTTTTGAGTTGTTCCCAGTCAAAATTTGACAAAGAGACCGGAGAAAGCCAAGGACAAAGACAGATTCTCATTTATGACAGCAGCACAGAAGAAAAATAAATTCACCTGTAATAAAGGAAAACAACAAAAAACATATGTTTTTGTCTCTAGCTGCTCTTTAGCATGCGCACATCTGAGAGCAAAACCGTGCATTCCTTTTGTAATATTTAGCAAGTGAATTGTAATATTTGGTGGTGGGGATTTTGCGTGTAGAAATTGTTATTTTTCGTACATTTTTAATTCCTAAACTACAAGAATTTAAACAATTAGTTGCTCGTTTTGTTCGAAGCTTAATCATTTCATTTTATACTGTGCTTACTGCTCTAGCGGCCTATTTAAAGCAGAGTAATTGCACCAAAGCTGATTGAAAATTACACAGGGAAGTTGGAAATTCTTATACAAGCAATAATACAAAGTATATTAACTAATTGTGTTTGTTCTCTATATAAATGTATCTACCCACTGACAAAATACATTTGCATTGCGGACTAAAGTCGTTTTCTTCTTTCTTTAGGGAACAATCTGTGTGACTTCCAATTTAGGAATGCTGAGGGCTGTTTCGGTAGGTTGTAACAGAATGGACTATTTTATTCATATGTATTCAATTTGTTATGTTTACTTGGAATGTAAATTACATTTTTACTATTAATGCTTTGAATTTTATAGATAGTTTTATAGGATTTTGAAATGCTCTCTTACAAAAACAACTCAGTCATCTGGGATGACAGTTTTAATCTCGTGTGAATCCACCTTTCATGAGGATCTCAATGATTTAGGGTTAAGTTTGCATTGTATTGTACAACAATTACTGTCTTAATTGTATTGAGAAATTATCTAATTTATGTTCCATAATATCGTTTTTATTTCACTGAGGCTACTCTCTCAGCTTTCTTCATCAATTTACAAATATGGTCCAAATGGGAATTTAAATTAAGTTTCAAACGTTTGTGTAACCTAAAAAATTATATTACACCCAAAACTGTCAAACATTTTAATAGGATATGACATTGCTTATTGTCTAGTTTCTTGTGCATATACCTTGTTTGTTATCTCTATATGTTCTTAATTAGCACAAAATTTTGAAAATTTGTTGTAAAGCTGATATATAACACAACTGAATTATTGATTACCCAAAATCCATGTAAAAGCTCATATATGTAATTTATTGTAGAGAAAGTATATAATCTGTTCCAGCAACTTATTTTTGTTATAATAAGATGCAAACGATTACCCATCTACCTATTAGAAATAAAAGGCCCTGTTTAGCTTTAAAGTTTAGTAGTTATTTCTTGACAAATTATAGTAGTCTTGTAGCAATACCTTATTTGCGTGGAAGTAAAAGGTTTGTAACACCTAAAAAGACTCTTCTAATTCTGCTCCTACTGCTTCTTCACTAAATGAAACTGAAAACTAGGTATTTAATTTCTTGAAGGAAAAGCGTTTCCACAGAACAAATGTTAAAAAGTACATGCAAATTGTAACTAAATGAAATTGTAAAGTACTCATTGATATTTAAAATGTATTCCATATAATTTTTCGTAACGAATACTGCATGCTTCTAACTGAAAATTCTTTAATGCAAATACTGATACATTTTAAATTGTCTTATCTATGATCGAGCTAAGCTAAATCAAAACATGATAAACTAAAACGTCAGTACATTTAACATTTCGCCAATAAAATACAATTGATATGCTTCAAGCAATATCATTTTTAGAAGAGAATTTCAAATTTGTCAGCAGAATACGACTAATGTGAGGATATCAAAGTGCGACACAAAGCGGGTAATCGTTGCTAATGTGAAAAATAGCATAACAGTTCATTTATTTATTTGGAATTGTATTTTTTTCTAAAATTTATTGACCCATCCATAACATAAGCAGTAGGACTACTTGTGTAAAGTAGTTGCATCCGACTACGAATTATTGTACAGTCCCGCATAGTTTGAATTTTAATAAGAATAAATTTTGAAGAAAGGAAAAATATTGAAACCAACATAGTTTAGCATAATATTGTATTCAATACACATTCGCATATTATAAAGTTTTGCGTCTAGACAAAAACAAGCATACAATACAACAAAACAACCAACTTAAAGGGTTTTGATGCAATCCTTACTTTAGTAATTTCCCGTCTGTAAATGAAAGGCATAAATCATTCAATTATATTCTAAAATATAAGCAAATAATGTAAGTGATTTTGTATTAACGATGACTGTAAACGAGACAGACACGAGCAACGATTTTTACATTTTCCTGGTCTGAAATAGCAATACACTTATAAATTATAATTCTAACATTTAATTACATAATGATCGAAGCAATTGTTAAGGATTTGACTAAAATTCAAAATATTTCATCACCATTAAGTATTATCCGGCATGTCTATGCATTAAAAATTACAATTTAAAAAGTTCTGAACAACAGCACTGACGCCAACGCATTTAATCACAATCAATAAGCTTTAGCGAATTGGTATTTTTAGTACCAATATTACAATGTATCTGGAAAACAGTGATGTTATACACCTGGAAATTGGTTCTCAGCACCCACCTAGACCACAGTTATGAAAGCGTGCTAAATTGTGTAATAAGAAGTGGTGATTATGAAATGCCACGTAACATAAAACTTCGTAAAACTGATTATCTATTTTCTTATCTACTTTTGGTACCTAGCCTTTTAGTGTTCACAAACCGGATGGATTAACTGTTGACCGTCTATAGCTAGTTGTCTCCAGTTTACTCAAGATAGGTAATATCGTAAGCAAAACTATTTTAATGCTTACAAATTATTTGTAAAAATTACTTTTCCTGAAAACTTACTTCAGCACTACTAAACATCCTGTAGTAAAAATGTATCTTCTGCATTCAATTTACTTGTTAATATTTGGAGCTATAAGTTCCGCCACCGCAATAAAAACTTCCTGCAAGTTATCAAAAAACCTAGGTTCCAATATATATACTATAATACATATGCAAAACCTTACACACGCGGAGCTTATATACTTAGCTGAAAACTTTCCGGAAATGAGGAACATGCACACGCGGTCAACACCAGGTTTACTTTCAATTAGAAGTAAGTTGTATATTCCTAGAAAACATGGAATTCTTATTCACATATGCTTATACATCAACATTTAAAATTTTATTATATATTTTAGGTTCTCAAATTATAATGCCATATGCTCCACTGCTTTTGTTTCACAAAATTATAACTGATTTTCTTAACTCAACATTGATTACGGAAGATTGCAAATCTAAACTTGGAATTCCCGATGAACAATTTGCTCACATATATCCTGAAATATTGCCACCTGAGGTTTATAAAAGCAGATTATTTAACAAAGGAATTTCAGCAACTACACCACAGACAAGATTTATCAGTCGGGGCTCCAACTTATTGAACTTTGTGTATTGCAAACAAAGAAAGCACTACAAATTTGATCAACCTGTAGAAACAAAGCCACCAGCATTTGGAAGATATGTTTGGCTAGCAATATGCATCTCTGCTAGTTTCGGATCGATCCTAATATTATTACCAGAACCGAAATTCAGACTTAGTTTTAGAAAATACATGTACGTCTTTTTTGTGCATTTTACACTTTTTGTTATCTCCAATGACCTTGGGTTAAGAAGAAAATTAAAACGATATTGTGTATTATTAGTTATTTGGACGTATGCATGGTGTTAAGTAATTATTACTTTGCTAAAATAACTGGTGACTTATTGGAAACACCGATCCCTGAAAAACCATTAAATATTTCAGAAATTCTGGAAAACAATTTCACAGTTTTGTACACAAGCAGCCGACAATTATTTAATCTTAATGAGAGCATCAATTATTACAAAAACGTTAAACTCAAAGGCTTAACAAAAACATTTCCACTGCATGAAAGTAATGGTTTCGATTTTGGAAACAAATTGGCTTTTGGAAATAAAAATGTCGTTTTTGATTTATGGTTTAACGTTATACCGTTCCTGAATCTGGCAAATGACGCAATTATTAGAGGAAATGCAAGTGAGACTCGTTCATGTCGGATTGGAGGAAAATTAATTCCTACACTGGAATCATACACTATATTTCAATTTGGTAATAAAATCAATCCAAAAACACCAAATAAGCTACCACAAAATTTAGTTGAAGCGGGAATTTTTCACTTTTGGTTTCAAGAGTATATTCAGCTACGACTAGTGCAAAGAGTGCAAGACCGAAGTAGGGTGTTATCTAAGACTCAAATAAAGGAAGAAAGTGGAGATGTAGACCCAACAAACCTGCAACTGAATTTTAGAATGTTCGAGATTATTAGAAACTGGGCACTTCTAATGATTGTTGGATTCTTCATAGTAATGGGAGAAATACTTGTTAAAAACGTTAAATATCAGAACTGGCCACAGTTTAAAAATTCAAAATTAGTTCTACTATTATCAACATTATTCCAAACATTAATTCGTCACGTTAAAACAGATTACCTGCAAAAACGTATTGGTGCCTAAATGTGAAAACTCTAAACATGTCTTAATGGTTAGAACTTCAACATAAAGTTTTAACTGTTTTGAAATTCACATGATTATTTACATTGCTATTTTTGTCATCGAAAGCCCTGAAGAGTCATGTCAAAAAATAATTATAATTTAAGAAGCGATATCAGTCATATAAAGTACATTGTGTTTTCTTTTATGCTCTACATAATCATATAAATATGTTTTGTTTTTTTCTACTAGTGGGTATCACTATTCATGAACCCCTGATATTTCTATGAAAAATAACATTTCACATTGCATTGATTACATTTTAGCCACAAAAACGTAACAAGCAAATGAATTGTGAATCTAAATAAAATGAAATGAATTGTAGATTTCAATGCAGCTTATATGATTTTTTATGATACCACACCACGATTACCAAGGGACGCATAACAAAAACAACAATTAATATTCCACTCTTTAATAATTACGGTTCAAACAACTAACTTTATTTCGTTGTGAGGCTTGTGTATCTTAGCCTTTAAAACTGGCAATTAGCTGGACTATAAAAACAATTTTTACCTGTCAATAAAAATTTACTTGTAAGCTTGGATGTAGAAATTAGTATAATTTGTATAATTTGGAACATAAAAGTTAATTGATTGATACACTGCATTTATTAAATCATCAATTTAACAAAAACAATATGTACTATCTTCACTGCGTATTTGTAGAACAAATTTACTAGTTTTAAGATATCAAATACTATTTACGATGATTGTTGTTTTCATGAGCAATTTGTCCCAATTATTGCAATAATTTATAGTTAGCATCCGTAATCATCTATTCCCGTACACATACATACCTATATGGTTTTCCAATGAAGGAAACTGCAATGATATTTATAATTGGTATTATTTGTTTGAAATGAAATTGAATGGCTTATCTACGATTGTATGTAGAATGTCATGCTGACAGCCGAGTATTATAAAAATACTGTAAATATCGGATGCAATCTTCTTATTGTGATTGCGCTTCATACATTTACATGCACCTCCAAAAGTGTTTATTAGATATTCGTGACTACTTTGCAGATATTAGTTAATAATAGACTCGTGTTTCACAAAAATACTTTTCAGGTTTTATATTCTAGCGACCTTTGAGATCTCCACGTTTAGTCTTCTTTTCAACATTTAACATTCTTTATTTTTTCCTCTATTTACCTAACATCCAAAAATGTATAATTCCAGATTTTACAGCTCACAAACCTTTTCTGTGTTTTGCTTTCTATTTAGAATTCAAAATATAATATCCCCTTCCATATTAGATTGGAATATAAAAGATGAAACATTTCAAGTTCACTCCGATTATTTGAAAAGGTTTAAAATACCGTATTTCAAAGTATGGTTCTTCAATACTTTTATCGTTTGCGGAGTTATCGGGTTTGGTTCGTGTATGATTGTATTGAAAAACTGGGATTCAGAAAATATGGCAACGCAAGTGTTCGCTCTTGGCTTTGCTGCCATGACAATTCTCCAATGCGCTCCTACATTTGTTATAATACAAAATGTAGAAACTATTGTCAGTGGATTCAACCGACTAAAAGACCTTCGACTTCAGATTGGTAAGTGTTTTGTTTTTAACCAAAATTTTATCAATTTCTGAATTTTTCTTATTTTTTCAGAGTCGATTAGGAGTCACACGAACAAGTGGAACTTCAAAATTCATTCAGCTGATTTCTGGAAATATCGAGTTTTGGCACTAAATTGTTATGCGGTATTGCTATTTATACTACCATTTCTGTTCGTCCCTGGACTCCTATATTTAAACTTGGATACGATCTCTTATGCAATTGACAGTTTCAATGCAATGACTTGGATTTGTCCCTCGGATAACTCTCAATGTTTGAAAGTGTATTCATTTGGAAAACTTGTGTTTCGTATAGTTTGCTCTTACATTTGGGCATTTGAAACATGCAAATTCATTGGATTTTTTCTGTTTATGTTTGTGTATCTCCTGGAACTGTACATCACAAGCTTAGAAATCATTGGTCAGTTAGTACCATGGGGAGAAGAGGGATCTGCTACTCAGAAACTTGACAAATTTCAGGTATTTTTTAAATGGTACAATACTTTGCGAGTTTCAATGCTGATACTGCAAGGCCCATCATCCACACTTTTGGAAATTTTGTTGTTTGTTGGTTTTTGGAGTTGTGTAATCTTTATTTGCATTAGTATCAAAGTATATGATTCCGTTCCACTGGTTGTGTTTTGGTTCATGCCAACAATCGCGGTTTGTTGTATGGTTCTGTCATATGTTATGTTGCAATTCTTTACTGAAGTTCATTCAAAGAGCTCAAAGATTGCTGCAGTCCTAAAATATTGCCATTCCCTTTGTGGGAGAAAACTTCAGGCTCGTGTGGTTTCAAATACCTCCTCTATTAAAAGGAAAGTCATTCGGAGAAAGGTGCAATGTTTTCGGCCAGTAGCTTTGATGTTTGGCTCAATGTACCAAATCAAGACGGAATTTGAATCCAATTATTATGCTGGTGTAGTTTTAAAAACCACAGATGCTATACTTATGCCTGTTTGGAAGTAGTTATTAAATGCTTTCATTAGCTTAAACAATATACACAACATGATTTCATATTTATTATTCATATAAACAAAAATTGTCTTGAAACAATTGGATACAAGGTTTTTGCAAATTCTTAAACTTTTGTGAAAACTTGAAATCATTAGACAGACCATTTTTAAAGCGAAAATGTAAATCTGAGGGGTAAACTCTAAAAAAGAACAAAACTTTAAAATAACGTTACATATATACTGAAATGCTGGTAAATATTTACTCTCATATCTTTAAAGTTGTGCAAAAGTAAGCATGTATTGTGTATTGTGCAATTACGTTGTATTTTAAATAATAAAGTCCTTCTCATGTAGCAATTTAAAAACCATCTATAACTTATAAAGCTAACTACTACATTTATTGTACAAACTGAAAAAATAATTTGGGGCATTGCACAAGTAGTAATAGTTAGGTAATATATTGTTATTGTTTTTAGTTCGAATAATGTACTATTTAAAGATTGAATTTATCACGGAGTCTAATCAACTGATTGCATTAGCTTACGTCAAACTGGAGAAAATGATTCACATGTTTATTTCAAATAACTTAGCCTGCAGCGAAATTTCAACTAGTTTATTTAACAAATAATGTCGTTTTCGTACAAGCAAAGATAATTTGCCACAATATAAAGCTTGTTGGAATTGCTGGCAAATAAAGTAATTATACATATACATTTTTTGTGTATTAGGAAAGACCGGTTATTAAAATTTGCACGTAAGTCTGAGAACTGTCATTACATAGGCCATTTGAGTCATTCTACCAATTACAAGCATTCTGCCGTGACATAAAAATAGTTCTACAGCTCCTCACAAACAGTTTTATAGGTTTTCTTTTTCTCCAGGAGCCTTCTCTTTTATCAGTTCTGCTAGACCTCAGTGTTTCATTTCCCTTAATCCACAAATATTTTCCAATTTGTAACACAACAGTCCAAAATACAAAAATTACAAAATCTGCCATTAGTAAACACAATTTGAGAACAGACGGAAGACTATGCCATGCCATAAATAGCAAAAAGGTACAAAATACAGGCATCACGAAACAAAGGTAGTGAAATTCAAATATTAGTACACCTACAAAGCAAATAAAATTTTCGTTTAGCACATGAAATCCTCTAAACAATAATTGTAAATTATCTACTTCACGAAACTCGTTAGTATGTATGATGGGATCCTATTTCAAACTCTTTGCATAAAATAACAATGGGGAAAACAAATACATTAAAAATAAACACATTGCAGCTGCTATTGTTACTTGAAATGCCAATTTTATATAACCATGATACAAAGCAACAGGCATACCAACAATCCAAAAGCTGTAATAAGAGGATGGTACAAACTGCCCAAAAAACAATGGACCGCGAGGATCATAGAGACTAAATAGGAATCCAATCGCTGCAAATATAAGACACAAACAAACTGATAAAATTATAACGGCATCAAGAATCCAATTACGTTACCGGCCCGTAGCTAGCGCGGTTCTTTGCTCCCACGGGTCCATTTGCCCCCATGGAAGTTTGCTACCAGGCCTATTTGCTTGGCCTCTAAGTTTGTTGCTGTCTGGACGATGTCTTGGCATGAATTTATCTAAAATATAAATACATTTAGTTCCCATTTATTTTGCAATGTTAAAATTTTTAATGTGTATAGTATTTACTCTGTATATGTTGAGAGAACTTTACTGCGCCATTTGCAAATATGAGAATGCCTTGTAGAAAGACGCAAGTTACTCCTATTATAGTGCAGTATATTAACGCACAGCAGGAATAAAAAAGGCTTAAATCTTTCTGTTCATAACGCAATCGTTCTGAAACTGTAATGTTCAATATTAATTTAATCATGAATTCAAACTTGTATGTATGTTGTATGTAACTTGGTTGATCCTCAGAGGTGGTATATAATACGCCATATAAACTCAACATTAATACTTTTTGTACTTGTGATTGGGCTTACTATGTATTTTGTATGTAATTTGATTCATAAATTGTGTTTGTCAGACAGAAATGTGTTCTGACTTGTATTTGAAGCTACGTAAAACCTGAATAATCCTTAAGTTCAATGAGCTGTAATTGTGTTCAGCCAATCAGAAAATGACAACTGTGAGACGCTTCCAGAGCCTTCTCGAAGCTTTGTTTTTATGTAAAAGCATGCTGTACGTATGCTGCAGTTGAAAAATGCCATAAAACAAGTATGCAACCTTGTCTCTTCGCCCATTTCGCTGACTGAAATTGTTGTATCAGCATCACAAAGTTTCTCTCCATTTTTCTTTGACTTGACGATTTTGAAGCACTAAAAATACGCTAACAGTGCCATCAATAAAGTAATAATTACTATTACGACTGATCCGTAATTTCCTGTGTTTTATGTACACTAATTGATTTATTTGGAGAGCATTTTTAATTCATTTTTACTATTCCAAGAGACCACCAGTTTTACTCATCATCACGATCATGAACTTTACTCACATTTTTTAACCTTTGACATAGAGTGATGACCTCAAGTCATCTGGTCCTTCAGCTAGAAACTTTCATTACATTTTCGATGTTTAGTTTAAACACTTTCTCTTATAAAGTTCCATGCAAAATTTTATTTAAAACAATAATGGAAGCTCCACATATCCAAATAAGTAATAAAGTAACATTTTTTTAAAACTTTTTGTGGACACGAGGATCTGTAGAGGAGTGGACTCGTAAAATTGTTGGGTCAAGTACGAACCTAAAGGATCCAATTGAACTTCCATACGTATACTTTGTCAAAAGGCCAATTATCCTATAGAGACATCTGCTAAATATTGTTTGTATTTTTGAGCTGAGTTTGATCTAACAAAGGTGAGCACTATGTATGTTTTTCGTGCAAAATTTAACCTCTAAGGAATCGTATGAACAATCCTTTAACCAACACTGTTCAGAAAAGGAAGAGTTCACAAAAAGGATCTTTGCTCTATTGAATATTAACTTGCTTTTAAAATAAAACCACAAAACTTTTGAATACTTTAGCGTAGAGCTAACATTAATCATTACATATTAAGTATTTATTTAATTGAAAATGTTTTAAGTTATGAAATTCTGAATATTCTGTTATAAACCATTACCGCTAAAATATTGGTAAGACCAGCAACTAACGCACAGTTCCATAAAAGCCTCTTCAACTGAAGCAAATTATTAATAGCTTATTTTAAGTAATTTCGTAAAACATGATTTACAATAATAGGTAATGGAGTGTGGGTTAAAGTTTAATTGAAATTTGAGTTTGAAATAATTGGATTTCATAAAAACTGATTTGTCATTACAATTTACTGAGATGAATTGAATGACGATGCATGCGAAGCAATCAAACTATATTTAGAAATGTCTTTTTTAAATAAATTTATAATCTGTACACATTACTTTATTGAATGACGTCATTCTTTTAACCACTATTACATTTTCATGCTTGATTAAAAAAAATTAACAACTTTTTCAGAATCTCATCATTTTTTTTCTCCCTAATTTTCAGTCGTGTTTTTCGCAAGAGTGAAAACCTTTTCATTTGACTCACACGTATTTGTTAATGAATTTTTCAGACACAAAACCAAAATCCAAATGCTCTATCAGGATGCAGTGAAAATGCCAGGTTTAAGAGAAAAAGATCTTGCCAAACCTACGAGTATACAAACTTACATATTGCAGAAATTTCAAATGCCATATTACATGTGAAATTTCGACGCGTACATAGATAGTTCATTTAGTAGTAAAATATTATCTACAAGAGAAAACCCACCAGTTTTAAATAACTCTGGATTCGACGACGGTCACACAACAATTTGGTTCATATGCATAAAAATAAATGAGATAAAAGGATATATGTGGAAAAAATAAAATGTGACGTGAACTCAAGCAAAACCAATTTGTGGATTGATGAAATCCTTTTAATCAACCGTGGTATTTGTGTCATCCTCTGTTTATTAGGGCCACTGTTTGCGTTTCTTGAACCACGACGGATAATATTTTTGGGTGATCACATACCTGGTCAATAGTATAGTTATATTCTATGGGACATTCGGATAGCTAGCTTTCACCCATATTTTAATTCCTTTGTGTCTGAATATCGCATTAATTATAACTCATGATATCCGCCAACGATTCCCAACTATCGAACATTGGATACTTTAAGACAACCAAAAAACTTATGTCATGTTTACAGATATACAAATTTTGCATGCAAATATGTCGGTATTTTGAGGCCAGTATTTTGCTTACCGTAATGCAGTATTGACAGTGTTCGCAATCTATGCAAAATTTATTCTGGTAACGTTCTGGTAAGATCTCGATGCTGTGATGAAAATGACTCTACTATTGCTGGTACTTGGGCCAATGAACTTTTGGCTTATGTTACTGCAAACAGATAAATACATGTATGTGAAGGCAGAACGTACCTTTTGGTCTTGGAAATGGATAAAGTGCGAAGCTAAAATGGAAAGAAAACTAATGTCTAAGTTTAGAAAGTCTTGCTCATTAAGTTTGATTTACACCATTTAGGTACACCAAGGAGATTTTTCGGGGCACTTTTCGAACACTTTTGACATTGACCGAGAAACTGGCGTAATCCAAATAAATTCGAAACATATCAGAACCTTTTTAGTGTTTAGGTTCCAATATACAGTATTGTTTGTGATACATAAAGTTTTCTACCAAGAAGTAATTACAAAAAACTTTAGTTGTGAGAAATAAAATTAGTTGAAGTTTTTGTAAAACCAACATTTCATCGCAAGATAATTAATATCGTTTTCCGGATTTCTGAACTGTTCATTTGCCCTTAATCCGCTAAAAAAGCCTTGATTATATTTTTATATTTTAATGTAGAAATGATGATATATTTAGACTTTATATTTTGCAAAGTTGAAATAAATGAAATTGATAGCAAGGAAAGGGGCATTTAATCTAAATCGTTATTTTACGTATAAAACATTATAAAGAGATAAACAGACTATTTTAAAACTAAATTTCAGAATATATCCAAGTAATTTATCGAAGCTTTTTTACTTTCTCAAATAATTACGGACTTGTGCTAAAACCTACGCAGAAAAAAGGCTCTTTTATGACAAACAACCCACATATTTTTCCCGACTTTAACATCCAGTTTGGTGCATTCTTCTCATTGTAACTATTTAAGTAACAATGGCCTCCTCTCTGACGTGGAAAGCGTTTAACCTCTGCGAGAACACTTACGGAAAAATTCTTTATCCGTACATATTCAATGTCAGCATTGAAAATGAGACCTTTGTCGTCCAGAAAAATAATAGAAATCTTTTTCCATTTTATTGTTCATTTGCATGTCTGTCCATAAACCTTGCATGTTTTATTTATATAGTTCTGCAGTTCATAATAACACCGGGTTCTGTACCCCTCGAAATATTTCTCCTCAACCTGGCATTCGCACTTTTCTTAACGATTGGGTTCTCTGTAAACATTATCTATCTTTCGGAAATAGAATCGCTAGCAGTTAGTTTGGGAAATCTTTTCAATTTCGACCAAAAGCTATGGGGATATGTGGAGCGCAGACAACGAAAAAGACAAAAAAAGAATAGATATTTCTCTGTTCTTAGGGAAGGTAAGATTTTTACGATTTGATTTACCTTTTAGGTTTACATGTTGTAACATTGTAATCCTGTGGAACAATATTTTTTTGGACAGAAATCAGCAAATTAATGAAAGGAGACAAGACAAGAGATATAATCGGTTTGCTGATGAATGGGCTTGTATGCGATTTTGCAGTTTTGGGAATTCAGTTACCTATTCTTCTTGTTTTAACAAATTTGGACGCTGGGTATTTTGTGCTAACCCACTTAATGGGTTACCCTAAATTTTCAAATGTGCTGCTTCCTCTAAGATTTTTATTAACGCAGTGGTGGCTACTGGAAGTTACAAGAACAAATTGCTTAATTTTGCTTATTTCCATGGTAATTTTTAATTCATACGTTAAATGCCTTCAAAGAATTAGAAAGTTCTCTCCTGGGCCGGATTCCTTATTTTTATATAAACAGCTACAATTTATGTGTAGAACTGGGCATCAACCAGTTCGATATCTGGCTGCGGTTCTAATGCTTATAGGATTTTTAATTAGTGTTTTATGCAATATAGCATTAATTAAGGGATTTTTCATATTATCGATGAAAGTTTATTCAGTTTTTCTGCTGAATGCTTGTATTGTCTACATCGTGATGCTTGAAAGTGTTCCGATTGCAACCCAGTGCTATGAGAATAGCAAACAACTTTTGCGGCACACTTGGAATTCAACTATTGCAATAAAGAGAAGTAATGGATTTGTAACCCGACGAGAAATAATTATATGGAGAAAGTCGTTACAGGCTCAGCAGCCAATATCATTTTGCTATGGTATCGCGGTTTTTGATCAGGACACAAAAACAAGTTATTACACTAACATTATCTTATGTACAATCAATATATTGTTAATGATATAATATAAAAAATTCCATAAAGAATTTACCGTTTTGGATGAAATAATAAGTTAAATATAACGTAAAGAAAACATATTATGAGAATATCAATCGGGAGGGGTTTATTTCATTTTTCTGGCATGACATTTTTCAAATTTTAAATGAAATCTACCTGTCTTTTATTATCGTTTTCATGTATTTTACAAACTTTTTAATCGCCATCCTGATTTTTATATGATGTCTGCTTTCAAAATATATAAAAATATTACAGTTAATAATATTTGAACTTGTCAAAATGCATATTAATAGAAATTGTGGTGTGAATATTAATATAAAGGCACTTTGGATTTTTTAAAGGAATCCATTCCATGATTCTGTTTGTTGTGCATTTGCATTTTCATATCATGAAGAAAAATTTTAATATCTGTAGTGTCATTAGTTGCTGCTCAGACGCTGAAATTGAAGCATTGTCGGCAATTTCAAGCAAGCACCCAATTTCACTAGAATTTTGAGTTTCTCTTTAATTCTCATAAAAACTAAATAAGTGGGTGTCGAGAAAAGGTCGTATGAGGCCTTTTTGAATTGTTTGAATAATACAATAAATGATCGTATAAGAGCTGATAATACCAAAAAATTTGTGCCACATTGCGTTAGAAATATTCATAAGCTCTATCGAATGAAAGGAATTTACTCGTGTTAATATGACGAATATGTTTGTTATTTGCTTCTAGCATTATATTTTACAAAGGCGTTTGTAGAGTTGTGATAATAGGCTGATGTTTTTGTTCGCATTGATGCAGTGGCCTACCATAATATATTATTTGAAATAATTGATTAAAACTGGACTTGATCTTGATTGCCAATTATTTGTTTTCATTTGCATAAAATCCACCAACCAATACTCCATATATTGAAAAAGAAATACAAAAGAAGTCTACTGATCGTTAAGAATCTCTAACTACCTATTTAAAGCTTTCTATTTGATCTGTGTTTGTTCTCGGGGTCTTCACTCACGTTGATATAAAAAAGCCATGGGTGGATTTTAACTAATGCTGGTCTAAAAACTCATGAACAATTATGTTCTGCTTGAACATAAC
The DNA here is from genome assembly GCA_034700605.1 of Willowsia nigromaculata. NCBI lineage: Eukaryota > Metazoa > Arthropoda > Collembola > Entomobryomorpha > Entomobryidae > Willowsia > Willowsia nigromaculata. The sequence continues at coordinate 24,804 of JAQIXX010001519.1, forward strand.
TAAAGCCTTTAAGAAATTGAAAATATTTTTGGCGCAACCTAATCAATGCAAAGTAATAGAGAACGCGTTAAGTTACGAGTCAGGCATAATGATTTAAATAAGTTGATATATGAGTATAACGATCACCTAGCACCCATTTCTTGTCAACAACTTACCCTTCCATTTTAAAAACTAGATGATATAATATATTAAAGCAGCAGGGAAACTGTTTTTCTGCAAAACCTACGCACTAGTTACGGTTATGGTGTGGTAAGAACTTGTACGCTCCTGTCACAAGCGATACATGTCGTAGCGATCCCGATCCTTAAAAAACTAATTTTTAAGACTGTTCATCAGCAGTGTTTGCGTAAATGATTAAATCACGTACGATTTCGTAAAAGGAAGCTAATGTCACGTAATATGCTCAATGCTATATATAATGGGTTGAAAAAGTATATGAAGTGTGAAAAATTAATTATTTATAAAAATAACTAGAATTGTTATGTAGTATTGTATACTTATAGCATACCTATGCAGGAAATAGTACATATGGCATAAATACTCTAAAGTTAGCTGGCGAGATATAATTTTTTTCTACTTATTTAGTACAGTACAAAGCCAGCTTCAGTAGAGCCAACATTACGTCTTGATTTCAGAAGATATCCGAATCATTTGAGCTAGTGTCTTTGCGAGTAAAAAGATTTATTATTCAATATTGATTACATTTTAGCATGGGAAGTCCGTCACAATCGCATTATTACAAGTAGCGAGTTTTAAAAACTCGCAACCTAGTAACTAAAAATCATTTTTGGTACTAAATCGTGAGTGCCAAGTCACAATCCCCGATATGGTGGCATAAAGTGACGATAAAAACTTAGAAAAAGTTCCACCAAGTTTCTCACCAGAAAATTATCGAATCCAAAAAGGGCACTATCTCCATTCGTTAGTTTATTTGGTTACAACACAATTGCAATTGCAGAAACAATCGGAATTGGGTCATGCGTTGACAAAATTACGTATTGGGACACTGGCGAAAACTGGTTTATGCTCTTGCCTATCTTCTAATAGCGATAGCTTACTGGCGAAATACAATTGTTCTACTGCGACACTATGACACACTTGTGACAGGATTTGGACTATTACAAAATTTGAGACTTGATCCTGGTAACAATCAATTTTTTTGCTCTTTGCCGAACTGAAAAACATTATACACATGTTATTTGTCGTATTATTTTAATTTTTCGTAGATCGTGTTTAGCCCCGTGATTTCTCTCGAGTCATTCCTCATTCTGGAAAATTATGGGTTCCATACTCAACGCAATGAACTTATTCATATTTATCGTTCCATTTCCATTCACCAGCTCCAGTTTATTTGGAACTGGATCCATTCAACAACGTAATTGCCAGACTCATTAAATACCGAATCGGTTTGTTCTGTGGAGGATTCTAAATGCGTAGAGATGTTTGCAATAGCGATATTATGTATTCGCATATCTATATCTCTCTTTCACTTGCCTTGGAGAAGCTGCTCGATTAGTTGGTTTCTTGCTGACCACGTACGTCTACGTTTTTGAGCTTTACATCACAAGCCTGGAAATACTCGGGGAACTTGTACCATGGAGACCACTGATCCTAGTCGGAAACTTGAAGACTTCAGGAAATTTTTCAAATGATATGATGCTTTCCGGCTTGGTATGCGATCATTTGAAGGGCCGTTCTCCAGTTCTCCACACTAATTGTATTTCTTATAATATCTGGGTACTGGTCTTGCGTCATATTGATCACGATTAGCGTCATGTTTATGATGGTATGCCATTAGTGGCGTATTTGTTTGTGCCAAGCACCACATCGATTTGTACAGGCTTTTCATTCATACTGTTGCACCAGTGCCAGGATATTATAACAAAGAGTGAATGAATCTGTGGAGCAGTCAGATTGATTCATACTGGTATATTATGTGAGCCTAGAATGGTATTATCAAGGCATAGTACTGGATGAAAAGCTATTCGCCGAAAAGTGGATTCGGTGCGACCAGTAGCAGTTATGGTTGGATCAGCGTATGAAATAACAAATGACTATGATCTCAAAATGATTTTTCTAAAAATCATTGATGCCATCTTGTTATCAATATGGTAAAATCAATCTGGATGAAATAAGTTTTAAATTTAGTTTTTAAATATAAAATCTTTTAAATCAGGTTGAAATGCTTGAAGCTAGTAAAACTAAAATAAATGAATAAACATACGTAAAATATGTCGGAAAAAAGATAGATGCATGGAAACTTTGCGATGTAACAACCACATTGAGTACAGTCAAGATACGAATTTTTGACGCATTTTTCATATCATGTTATTCAAATTGCTGTGATATAATCTATAGACCAGAGTGTACATAATATAATTAATGTCAGCACTAAATTCACAACACTTTAATGCTCATTCAACCTTTTACAGACGGTATTTTAACATATGTATTAACTACTGATTTAAAACAAATAGCACGGCGGGAAAACCGAAAGTATATTTTAGCATAATAATATTTGGGATGGTTACCCAACATAACATTCCTACAAACAAGTTATGTCGACTGTTATGGGTTATGTTTACTTAACATTTCTGATGCAAGATTAACTATAGAACTACCTTCACAAGCATTTCACCTGCCTATCGTCAAGGGCTTAATTAATATAAAGCATGTAAGAAATACAACTTTACCTAACCAACCGCCAACCTTCCATATCACATATATTTTTGCGCGCACAACGATAGCAAAATCATCAAACAATTAATATTTTGCAGTGTATACTAGCGATAAGGGAAATCAATTTTTACCTATTTCCAACCTTATATTCCGCATTTGAGATGAACCAACACAACTTCATATTTCCACATCATTCCCCTTTCAATACGCAACAAAATATATCTCTTTCCATTCATACTTGACTGGAATATAAAACAAGAAAGATTCCAAGTTTCTAAAGCTTTAAACACGTGAACGAATTTCAGTTTTTCAGGAGTTTATGGCTTCTTGTTTCACATTTTTAAATTTCAACATAAGCAACATAAGCAACATTCATTAAATATTAGGATAGTTTTTACATTCATGTTTTTTAGATAAAAATATTTTTTTAGCAATTGTTACTTTTTAAATTTATAAATTAAGTAGTTGTAAAATATGTATTTCAAGCTTACCTACTCTAGTTCAACCAATATACAGATTAACTCATCACTACAAAGTGTGCATGCATTATATTTACAATAAACTATGAATTCACTCTAACATATGATAATATTACCATATCAACAATTCCATCGAGTATTCCTGTACCTGCTCACAAAAGTCAACGAATGTCTCCTTACGAACCTTGTAGAATGGATATGCTACTTCTATGTAGAAGATCATGCAACATTTTGTAAACTTGTGGTACATGAATCCCCTTGGTACAAGCTTCTTACCTGCATTTTCAAAGTCTTCAGAAATGCCAACAAGTATTCCCGCCCAAGTTGTTTGCAGGTATATGAGAACTAATGGCGTCATCATGCAGGAGCAAACCAGAAAATATGCAATCAAACCATGATCACTAATTACCGAATTATATCTTACCAAAAACACGAGCAAAACAACAGCAGTTGCGAGAATCCCAACGTGATGAAATGCGACCAGAGCAGATTTAAAGAATGCATTTAGCAGGACATTGAATATCTGTTGGATCCTGTAAAGTTGAACGACCTCCACATCTGAAATTGTTTCAAAGCATCTTGTTCTAAGGAGACATCGCCTTCTCCCAAGGGATACACTCCGTTGCATTTCCTCCGGGGTAATTGCATCAACACAAATAGTGCACATGACAAAATACAAATTGATGAGTAGTGCCATAAGTCCGCATGTAGCCCCAACCCCATATAATGATAGAGTCATCAGCATAATAAGCGAAACCATAAGTCAAGCCAAATGGTACTTCTAACCATTCTGAAATTAGTTGATTTGTTGGTTCGATTTCTGCCATTACAGAAGCTATGACAAAGAATGGGAGGACGAAAGTGATTCCCATGATGAAATACATGCAGTATTCGGCAACCAGAATTACTCGTTTTTGCTTATGTGTCAGTCTCAATTTTCCCGTTTCCATCATTTCTAAATACTCAAATGAGTTTTAAATGAATCTTTTAATGTGTTCAGCAAACTTTATTTCTTAAAACTCTGAATACTTACCTGTCAACTTTTTACAGTAGTCCAACAGCTCGTTGAATTGATACATGAAAATATCTCTTCTCTTGAGAAATATGTAGTTCAGGAATGAGAGGCAGACAACCAACATGATTTCTCCTCCTTGAATCATCAGAGTTGCAAATTCCATCATGTCCAGGTTCTCCTTTTGTGTGACGCCTTCTTCGTCTATTTCGTTTGGATGGGTTCTCAAGTACATCTGAATTAGATGCAGGGAAATCAATCCCATCCCACCAGAAGTTAGACACATCCACCTAAAATTTCAAAGGGCATTTAAGAATCCATCAATACTTATTGAATATTTAAAGTATATGTTGTAATTATAATTTGAGGATTTACATGACATAGATGTGATACGCCGAGGCAGGAATCAAATGCTGGGTTTTCTCATCCCAGACATAATACGAACTCAATCCGTACACCCACATATTTACACGGATCCCAAAGTTTTTGTAGAATCTGGATGGCAGCATTTTGTTTCGTTTGAACGTTTCAGATGAAAATTGGTACCTTAAAGCTCAAACTGTTCTGTTACGTCAATGGCAAGTCAGGAAGTGAAGGTTACCTTTTCTAAAATCTATTTAATCTGTATCTTAAATGTGAGTGGGATTTTTTAATAAAGCCGGTTTTAAATTATATCTATTTTCGTACAGAATTTAATGAATGTATGACCATACTGAAAACTTATTATGGCTAATGGCATTTAATAAATGTATTTTAAGAGGAAGATGCCACAGAGAGATTTATAAGTTAATTTTTCAAAATAGCACAAGCTCAAATAAATTTACACGAATCACGTTGTCTTGCAATGTGATGATGGAAATGGAAAATTTTTCATTAAGTTTATTTAAATGAGAAACCAATACCATTATTGAATCTGCAGTTAAAGAATCTCAATTGAATTATACGATTTTATCAAGCAGTTTTAAATGGGCTTACTATCAATGTCCGAATCGGTTCACAATCACTATATTTTATAAGTACTTTTTATTTGATCGGTAAAATCATTTCTCTATTCGTTCCTCTTATGAATGGCAAATAAGAAGCATAATGTTACATGATGAAGTGGATTAAAAACCTTGGAATAATAGATTGCTTTCATAGCACCAATACCCAATGGGCAACTTATATCAGAAAATATATTGCTGCTAGAAATTATGCAAAATTTGCGACATAACCACAGCTTGATATAACTTTATAAGAAGCTTTAAATCAGTACCCCTCTGACGCAATATGTTACATCATACTACTACTCACACGACAAGTGGTGATGATAATGTAGCGACCGGAGGACCGGAATGTTCAAAAAAAGTTAATTTGCAATATGATCCATGCCAGGAATGTTTCCATAAAATTCAGATTTATAGGCGCCTTATAACATCTCAACTTATACCCAAGCAATCTCAATCTCGACGAATTAGAATGAAGTCCGAACGCAAAATAATAAGAAAAAAATATACGCAAAATATAAATATAAATACGCAAAAAAGAGAAAAAAACAATTAGAATGGTTACCCAGCGTATGATTCCTTCATAGAAGTTACGGTGGCTGTCTTCAACATGCTAATAAGCTAATAAAGACTGCAGGGCGTGTACATCGGAGGTCTTTTTGATTGGTGGGGTAAATTTACTGTGAAATATTTGACAAAAGTTCGATTCAAGTATTCTGAAAGCAAGGACCCACAACCTGTCAGTTCGACTGGGAAAATTGCTGTGATTTTCTTAGTATATTTGATATGCATTTGGACAAGTGTGCCTGTGTTTATAATTGAAGTCATGAATATTTTAAAACTTACAATATATTTTATAAGTAAAAATTATTATAAAAGTAATACAGCTAATTTTAAGACTTTCCGAGCAATATTCAACCTGGTGAATGCACTGTACTCAGACTGAGGAAATACTTGAGAAGCAGCAGAATTTTGATTGGATATGACAATTTGTGCAAATGTGTTATGGACAGGGATATTTCATTCCTGATTAAACGGGGGAAAGTCTTCATGCAGAAAATATCAACGCATGTTAAGAATTTGATTACTAACATAATCCATACATTTTAATGCAAATGTAACAAATAACAAGTTTGAACCAATGGCGAAGTTTTTCTTCTTTCAACATAATGCTAAATATAAGCTTGCTGGAACAAAGGCGCCCAAATATATTAGTTTTGCCTGAGTTCTCTTAAGTTTACCTCGTTGTAATACCCAGTGTAGTCTTACTGTAAATCACTTTGCGTCGTCTTTTATTAGATTACTTGCACTTCATAGCATTACTTTATACTGTATTAAATCATACTGCATTTACTAAAATGTCATTGATCCATCCATTGATCACACATTCTCTAACATTACAATTCTCTAAAATTGCCTATTAGAGAATTGTGACCACTAAATTTTTTTTAGGCCAACATCTCTAATCGCAAATCCAACATCTCTAATACAAGTCCAAGATCTCTAACTTCAAGTCCATGATCTCTAATTGCAAAACCCAATCTTCTAATTCTGCCTCAAGTATTTTCACGTAACAATGTCTTATTAAATGTACGTCTTCCTTCCTGTGTTAAACATCCTGATGATTTCAAATGCTGAGGACGAGTCTGTTTGCATCAGGTGCTCATTCAGACAAACAGAAATGTCTTATAAATGACATATAGATATTATACATGCATAAAAAGAGTGGGCATAAAACTAATTAATATTAGAAACAATATCAATGTAATTGGATTGGACTTTTACGTTTGGCTGGAAGAAATTCACATGTATTGGTGAATATTTTAACACGGCTCGTTCAAACTTTCTCATTCTCGTGGATTTGAAATTCTGCATCTCCGGTCTCCTTAATCAGACTTCTTTTTGTAATTTTTTATATGCTAAAGCTTTCATAGGTTCCTATGGAAAATAGAATTTGCATAATACTGCATACAATTGTGTTTTATGCAGTAATAGTAATAATGTTTTAATACTTGCAATGCAATACGCTTGTAGATTGGTAAAGGAATAGTCTAAGGGCATACATAATTCTGAGAAAGAAGAGCAGGCATAGCAAATTCCTTACAAGGGTACACATAACACTTCTAATAACTCCAAGTTTGTTTCACGTCCGATTCAGAATCGTATACTTGGAATTAGAGATCTTGGATTTGAAATTAAAGATTGTGGATTTGAAATTAGAGATTGTGGATTTGAAATTAGAGATTGCGGATTTGAAATTAGGGATTATGGATTTGCAATTAGAGATCTTGGATTTAGTATTAGAGATCCTGGATTTGCAATAAGAGATGTTGGACTTGCAATTAGAGATCTTGGATTTAGCAGTTAGAGAGTTGGTCCCACAAAAATTAGCGGTTTTGAAATTAGAGAATGTGTCGGTAATACGTTTTTGGCTATTGCAGATTCAGTGATGAAATTGGTTCGTCAGGTATATCCATTGAATAAACAATAATGACAGAACAACAATTGATAATACAAACGAATGGTGGATTATAAGAAAACTCTTAAAAAATGGGATTTATCAGAGAAGTATACCAGATTATCCAAGCAAATTTCGATGTATCTTTTACTTAACATGGGAATAAGAATCCAATATTTTTGGTACACAACATGTTTTCCTCATTTCCAATTTTTACTATTTATTATTCACGGATCCTGAACGGAATCAACTGCAATTGAAAAGTTTTGTCACGACCTCAAACCAGAATGCACAGTTGCAAGAAATTTGTGATTGTGACAAGAATGCCCGAATAAATTAAATTTTCTTGTCAAAATAACAAGGTTGAAATGATGTCTAAGAGAACTGCTTACAGTCAAGTACTGT